>WYDI02029146.1:9259-25350 GCA_009867235.2 Psittacus erithacus | reverse complement strand
CACCAATCCACCCTAGCGTCGGGCGGGCAGGCCGGCCCACGCCCAGCCTCAGGGGAGGCCAAAGAGAGCAGGCTACATGCTTTTCTAGTCTACGACTAAGCTTAAACCACGACAGTCACAAACTTCTGTGAAGAGATGCAAGCACCTTCTTTAAGAGGGACTCGTGCTTGTGAGCATAACTCCCTCCTACTTTTCCCATCCATACAGAGGGGAAAAATACAGAGATAACATTGGGAGAATGAAATAAAAACAGTTCTATCAAGACAAAAGAAAAAGAACACTATGAATAGGAAGTATCTTCATATCCTGGATACATTGAACAAAAGCTTTACTTTTATAGAGAAAATAATAAGAAAAGGAGAAATATGAAAAATCCTCTGTAAAGAATGGATATGTTGAGCAAGTTGGAATGGACAAGGCTGCAATAACAGGGGCAAAAGATGACAGAAACATTACCAAAAAAAAATAAATATAGAAGCAGAGAAGCAGAAAAATAAAAGCTAAGGACAAAGTAAATAAGTAAAGTCAGGTAGAAAGCAGAAAAAGGATAAAGAAAAAAAAGAAATCCTCAAAACCATGAATGAGGAATTAAGTGTAAGAAAAAAACCCCCACCAAACACAAACTAGTTAACCTGATATTGTTTTAGAAATCTAATATTATAACGTTTATAGAAGCTGCTGAAGTTATGAATAGTGTAATCATGACAAATCTTTTTTTGTTTCATGTCCTGGGTTCAGCAGTAGCAGTCATTTTTCTCCTTCTTACTAGCTGCAGCAGTGCTGTGTTTTTGACTGTCAGCCTGGGAACAGCGCTGATAACACTGATGTTTTCAGTTGTTGCTCAGTAATGTCTATTCTGACCAAGGACTTTTCTGAGTCTCATGCTCTGCCAGGGAGGAGGGGAAGACGGGGCAGAGACAAGACACCTGACCCAAACTAGCCAAAGAGGTATTCCATGCCACAGTACATCGTGCCCACTATATAAACTGGGGGCAGTTACCCGGAAGGGCTAGATTGCTGCTCGGGTCAGGCTGGGTATCGGTCAGCAGGTGGTAAGCGGTTGTGTTCTCTTCCCTTGTTATTTCTCTTATCATTATTATTGGTGGTAGCAGTAATGATTTATGTTATACCTTAAGTTACTGGACTGTTCTCATCTCAACCCATGGGAATTACATTCTTTCGATTCTCCTTCCCAGCCCTCCAGGAGCAGAGGGAAGAAGAACAGGGAAAGTGAGCGAGCAGCTGTGTGGTTCTGGGTTGCTGGCTGGGCTTAAACCACGACAGTTCTTTTTGGCACCCAACGTGGGGCACGAAAGGGTGAACTAATGACAGATCTGACCAGAGTGTGTCTAATCATATTTGTGATAAGCATTCATTGTTTCGGATCAATAGTCACTCGTCACAATGCTGATTTATTGGCTCTCAAAGCTGTTGCTCTTGATCTCAGTGTTACAGCATGTTGTACCTTACTTACAGCCAGTATTTGCTGTGTTAGTGTTTATCAGCTGGGGGCCTTGGGCTAATGTTCTTGTTTCATTGTACTTTATGGTAATGACTTGTAATACAATAGAGTCATTGATCTTGAAAGCCACCTGGCTTGGAAATCAAGGCAGCGGAGATGAATATATACAATAGATTTTAATAGTTTTATTATGTATTTTTTACTGTTTTAAATGATGTCCTAAGGATACACAGTACACCTATAACTTTGCAAAAGGAATCATGAGAATTCCATCTGTGTGCTGATGATTTTGTAAAAAGCAAACCTCATCAGATTTAGTAATTCAAGAGCCAGATACTTTGCACTGTTTACATGAAGTAAAAAGAGATAAATTGAAACACGATCTGTGAAAAATCTGTAGTAAGTATTTCTGCAAAATGCACACGACATTGTATAAGCTTAAATAGTGTGTCAAGAATGTATAACAAAATATCAGTCGGTTGCCACAACACTTAGTTGATATAAGAGAAAACTGATAAGACTTCCTACACAGATTGTACCATAAGCAGTCACTGCACAATTTAATTTGAAGGATGAGAACAGTAACGATATCTTAAGGAAAATAAAGGCATCATATGTTATGTTCCACTGTTTGAGTTTGGGTTTTGGTTATGGTTTTCTTTGTTTTTGCTTTTCTTTCATCTTTGCTTTGACCATGAAATTCACCCTGAAGGTACAGCAGACTATTCTATGACTCACATTACTTAAAGTTGGCAAATACAGGAAGTAAAAGGTGTCATTTTCAAGAGTTTATGTAAGCAATAAAAAAAATTTTTTTAAAATCTTTTGTATACTGTGATCCTCGATATAAAACTGGGAACTTGGTTTCTTATCAGAGTATGGAGACACTGATTACAATAATTTAGGGGTTTTATGACTTAAAAAAATATTTCAGAAATTCTAGATTACCATAATAATATTTTCATATTATATGGAAATATATCATAATATTTTCAATACATGTGTGTAGAAAATCCATAAATACTCATTAGTTAGCCAAATACCATGAAATATTTGACTTCATAAGGGAAAAATCCATACTACTTTGAAAAAGAACAAATATGTTTGCCTGATATGTATATGTTCATATATGCTTTTGTGCATAGCTGTCTGAGATCAGGAGTGTGAAAAAGATCAGAAAGACCAGACAGGCTTTTTAAGCTGTGTTCCTGCTGGGACTAAGGACATTTTCCTTGGCATATCTCAACACTCCAGCAGACATGGAGTAGGTTTACTTATGTGAATAGTCAATAAACTGGCTTCTACTAAATAATAACACAGCTTAAGAGGTGAACAGTTTCTCATCTTGATAGTCTCTATAAATTTTAATAGACTTCAGCACATGCTTATTCCAAAGACAAAAAAACCCCAAGAATCAACCTTGAAATAAGGACAAAATTCTGTTCTTTTCCAACACTAAATGCATATATATATATTGTTAGAGTTTTTGAAGTTGTAATGGTAAGCCGTGTGTTAAAGGCCTGAGTGTTTCTTTAAAAGATATGATGTTGGCAAGGATAAATGTATGATTGATTGGTAGCAGTATGAATCCAGTCTTCTTCATCAGTTCCTCCATTATTCAGTCCTGCTAATAAATTTTAGAAAAATGGCTTTTCAGATATGAAATCATGCAAGCCATTAGGACATCTGAGAAATATATGCTCAATTTTCTTTTGAAATAGTTGAAAAAACATTCCAATTTCACTTAGCATAAACCCAGAAACAAGGCTATGATAGCGAGAAAAATAAAAATTGCTAAAGAATTAGCAAGAAATAAGCATGAGAGATGAAGAAGCTGTAGAAGCCAACTCCTGAAGCTGGAAAATATATACTGACTCTCTAGAGAAAATAGGGATGAAAAAGTCAAAGACACAAATTATGTTGAAATAGATGTCCTGCAGGGTGCCACATCATGGAGTATTAAATAGCCTACTGTAACGTTACTTTTGAAATCAGAGGGATTTGATAGATGTGCTTCCTTAGGTCTCTTTGTGCCCAGAAAATGATGAGGTGTTGCATCTACCATGTTCAGCAAGTAAGATGAATTCCATATTTCTTTTAGCTTCAAGAATGTGATGAGATTAATTCAATAAAACAAAATTCTAAAAATATCTGTTGTTGTTGATTTGCCATCAAGTTCTCAGAAGTTGAAAAATAGCTGTAAGTCTTTATGTAAAAAGCAAATCAAAACCAATACTGCTAACATAGAAAAAGGGAATATTAGGGTAAAAAAGAAGATTAAGGTCTGGTTTGGTTTTGTTTTGTTTTCTCGTTTTCCCTTCCTGAAGTACTATGGAGTATTGTATTAGTTCTGAAGTGTTGGACCTGATGCTGTTTCTATTGAATGTAATAGAAAAATACTCATAGGTTTCAAAGTAGTCAGAACTGGGCCCATTATACATTATTTACATGTAAATAAGAATAGAATGATTAGTGAGGCATTTTTCAATGTGTTTTTGCATATTTTCAAATAAGTATATTAATTAGCCAGATTTCCACGGAGAATAATTATATACATCTCTGAAGCTCTTATCAGTGTAAATATTAGAAAGAGGGAATATATAAACAGATTACACTAACAAAGTATCTTTGGGCAAATTGAACAATTATCATCCATACTGCTGCTGGAAAGCTGCCTACTTCTACAGTCCTACATCTGCTGCTTTAAACTCACTTTTGGCTCTGAACTTCCTAGGAAACATTATTTCATCACATACACGGAGGATCAAGAGTTTAATTTGCACTGCAGGATTTAAAGTATTTTCCCAGAAAAATCCTTAATCTAAAAAATGTATCACAAAAATACTTACTAGGATGTCGCTATAATTAACAGAATGGAATAACAAGCAAATTTCCAAATCAAAGAGAATAACCTGGTTTAGCTTCATGAAAGGCATTTAATCTTAATTATGATTTCAGCCTGACTCTTTATTGTGCCAGATAGAACAGATCTGTAGCTATCTATTAAAGTTCTCCATACTGTTTTTTCATCTTGCAAAAGTTACATGAGAGTTGAATTTCAGTTTAAGACTTAAGGTGTAATTCAATTCAGTTAAAAGTACTCAGGACCTCATGGGTCATAAGACACAGATGTCAACCCATATGGATTTTGTGGATACCCTGGCTCATTTTGGCTTACGCTTAACACCTCAACACATTTTAGGCACAATTTTGATCCAGCCCCTGGACACTTAAATTGAGGTATCTAGATGCAGACATCTGTACTTAAGTCATATCTACCTCCACTGATCATCTCTAAACAATCCAGTCAATGAAACACAGGCAGTGAGTCAGCTAATAAGCCACAGAGGATTTAAACTAATTTGCTTAAACTTAGGTATATAATATCATTTAGGATGCCTTATGGTGTCCTAAATTCCTGACTAAGACTAGCAGATATGACACAAGTTGCACAGAAAACATGTGCCCTCTTTATTTAGCTGACAGAAATATCATTGGTCAACTCAAAAGGTGCAAACAGGCTATGTTCAAACAGCTGACTGTAGCACTGTCTGACCTGAACTGGTCCTAAACTGAATTTTCCCTTGACTGTGTTGACCTAACTTTACATATGTGTATGTCCAGGTGAGCTAATCTACAGCTGGATCTCACTTGAGGACTTCTCCAAAGAAAAGAAACTCTTAGTGATGTTGAAACATAATAAAAAAAAATCATAAAATAGTTTGGGTTGGAAAGGACCTTCAAAGGTTATCTGCTCCAGCCCCCAAGGTAAAAGGACACACGTGTGTCAGTCTCAGGTTAGACATCTACTACTGAGCTAGCTAACTGAGAATCTGAAAAGGAGAAACAGTCACTTCAAGAGGGTGATTCATGTTATTTTAAGGTAGACATCTAAAATAGATAAGAAGAATCACCTATTGCCAAGAATCATCTTATTACTTGGCACTAGCTGCAAGTGTAGTTTAAGGAGATCTGTTAAGATTTAGCTCATATAATTTTCAGATTTCTATTTCAAATCTTAATTTTTATTGCAGAGTTTTTCCCAGACTTGATTGCCCATCTTTGAATCTAGTACAAATCACATTGTAAGTCTGACTTAGCAGCAAACTGCACTGCTGTATTGAGCAGATATGTCTTATTTTATGAAGTGCTAATTTGTTTGTGTTATAGTAACAATAAACTCCAATATTTAGTTTCCAAAGAGAAATACTTTATATATATATTCGTATATGTATACAATAATGTATATGCATACATATGCATATTAGGAAAATGAAAAGTGGGAAACATTTCTCTGAAAATATTTTATATTTTGGTAAATAAAGGAGCATTAGTGCTAGATGTGTGTATGCAGAGTTCATGTGAGATTCTTCAAGCTAAATCATAGCCTCAGGCACACGTGAATAGCTAGCAAAAAAAAAGGATATTAAATTCAGGGAACAGTTTGTTTATTTTTTTTTTATGTTTCTATCATAATTTTAAAAAGAAACATCAGTTATATAAATTCATTCATTTCTACCACTGTTGTGTGATATTGTAAATAAGGTGTCTCACTATCTGGGATTGTTTTCATTTACATAATTATTCAACTTCTCCTCTATATTGAATCCATTTTAAAGGCCCCTGAACCTCACTGGAAATTGAGCTGGTTCTTCAGATTCCATCCCACAGATATTAGTTTGGCTGAGGGCTCAGACAGAAGTTTTTTCAGCTCATCAAGTTACTGAGTGTCATCAGAGGCAAAACAGCAGGCAAATCGTCATCTTCTTAGACTATATAAATTTGAGGTAAATTGTGCCTCAATAATATAAATTTGAGGTAAAACGTGCCTCTGTCACTGAGATTTAAATAAATTTGATTTACCTTGTGTTTGCTGTGGACTAAGATGTCTTGCATAATCACATTTTCTAGCTCAGATGATGTACAGTAGATGGTGGTTAGTAATTTATGAAAGTTCCTGAATTAAGTGTTCTGAATCCTTAAATGGTCGATAGGCCTTACATGCCAATAGATATTATTTACTACCTCTAACTTATTCCTTTATAAATTTAGAATTCAACATTGTATCTGATGACATTGATGGAGACGCATCTTATAAAACTCAGAGTTTTCACATAGAAGAGATTAAATATAGAAGTATTTTACAGTTCATAAATGAACATTTGAAACCAAATAATATTTGAATAAATGATTCAATTTAGAATGCATTAATTTAGCACCTAGATAATTTATAGAAACAGGGCATGCTGCTACAAAAGACATGTCCAAAGCATCCAACCTGTTGTTGGCTACCCACTGGGGTAATGCTGAAGGACTTCAGTGGTCTACTTCGCAGTTGTAAAAGGTTTATCTTCTGAAAGCTGGAAAGTTGGTTAGAGAAGTAGTACCTAATTTTGAGAAAGGTTTGGTTTAGGACAAAAGAAGATATTAACAAAAAATAATTAATGACTGAGAAGTCCAGTTTAAAGGCAAGGACACCAAAGGGTTGTTCTATTGCAATGACTGTGCTTTGAGGGAAGCTTATCAAAGTCTTTAGTTTGGTGACTTTGCTACGTGGGATATTTTTATATCACTCAGAAATGTTGCAAAGACATCCCTTGATGGTATTTCTACTGTTATGCTTTTCAGACTCGAGGCTTGTCTTTGGGGATAGACCAAAACTCAAGCAAGCCATGTGAAATGAAAAGAAAAAAAAAGGACAATGGTTTCTCTCCTACTCCTCCATCTTCTTAAGCCTCAAAATACCTTTTATTCTGAAACATAACGTAGGTATGGAAATGCCAAATCATATAATAAAGCAGACTACTTTTGAAAGGGACAAACATGTTAAAAAGGCGGTTCCAGCAAGGACAGTTTAAATTACCTTTTGGGAGACTGCAGGGCTTTAGGTTGCATGAGCAAATTTCATTATTTGAAATTGTTTTAAATTGCACTCTTGAACTTCCCAGATTTTTTTGCATGAAAAACATAAAGTAAATTAAAAGTTTCAGTTGTAATAATATTGGTGCTATATTTTCCTATTTTATTAAGTACCAGTGTTAAATATTAAAACTAACTGCTTATTAGCCCATTCTCCCTATTTCAGCAATTTTTAGTCTCTTCGTTCCCACTTCACTCACAGCAGTGATAGTGAATGTAAAAGGAAGGAAGATGAGACATGTCTGGGACTGAGTTCCCACATTGTCTCTGACAGAAAATTTTATCTGTCAGAAAGTACTATCAGTTTCTATTGGGCTGGTTTGATCTCAGATCACCAACTTGGAAGTAAAAAGTTCATATCCCTTTATTCATTCTTCCAAATTAATTTGCATTTGCTATTCACTTCAAGGCTAGAACACCTGTAATAGACTAGTGGAGGGCTGTGTCATGTTCACTGTATGAAACATGAAATAAATTAGACACTGTCATCTTCTAAAATTAAAGTGAAAAGAGACAATGGTTAAAAAATGGCACTATCTAGTACACAGGAAAGAAGTGAATACCTCTGTGTTCAGTGTCATCTCGTGATAGCTATTGTAGTACCTGCTAGTTCATTGCCTTCCAAAGCTGGAAACTTGGTTTACTGAGCACCCCTTCTGGGAGAAAACTCCTTCTATTGCTGGCTATAAGAGCAATCGAAGAGGAAAGCAGCACTCAGTCATAAGCCACATGAAGCACAAGATCCTTAGACAAAGCATCATGGATCTAGTATGCAAATTTTAAATTAAATTAATTTAAGTTTCACTTCCAGTTTTTTCTTGGTGATCCACAGGAAAGTAGCTAATCCTTCTGTGTGTCAGCTGATGCAGACTGTGGCATGATTATGAGGTCTTTGTAAACCATCTTTTTATTACTTTTTTGCCTGCTACCCCATCTACTCTGCTTGTCCACTGTATTTAAACTGCTGCTATATTACGCTATGTTTAACTTTATGATAGTGTAGAGGGTGATTTAAGCTAATCTTAGTGGAAGTTCTAGAAACATCTGTAAACCAAATCAAGATAATAAAACAGCCCTCCTGAGTGTGTAATGAAGAGGAAACAGTATAAATAGCAGCTACTTAAATGACTAAATCATTACAAATCCCTTTGCTCACTTTTGGTTCAGGTCCTTCTGTTCTTTAGCCATTACACACATGCATCTAAGGTTTGTATTAATTTTTACATGCTTCAGCACAAATAATTGGTGGTATTACTCCCAAAAGCCTAAACCATTGTTCATAGCAGAGTAGGTCTCAGGGTCTCTTCACTTTTCTTTATAATGAAAGTATTTACTTTTAAATAATTCATGCATCATGTTAGGATCCAAGTTAAAAGAATGCCTGTAAGCTCACACTCGAAGGCACTCAAAGGATATGGTAAGCAAAGAAGGACAAAAGAAAAACCAAAACCAAACCCAGTACAGTTCCTATATAGCCTGGAGGAATTAAGCTCTTATTTTCCTCTGCCCTCCACCTCCCACCTTCCCCTCTTCACCACACCTCCTCCCTCCTCCCCCTCCCCCGGGAATCTTTAACATTAATTATTTCAAGATGCATCTCAAAACGAGAAGTGAGTACATGAAACTGAACTAATCTAAAGTGCATAGTTCTACAAGCATAAATCCAATGCAACAAGGTTACAATACAAAACATGAACAAGTGGTTCCAGTTCATCCCATGCTATTAAATAGAGATTTCTGTCCAGAATTACAGCTAACTTACCACTTCCAACTCAAAGGAAGATGCGTTAATTGTAAAGTGAATGGTACATGATGTTTTACATTCACTCAGAATTCTCTGACCTGAATTTGACCTCTGTCTTAGATTACTTGCAGTTTGAGCTAAAATGACTGAAATTAACTGAGCTCAGAGAATTACAGTAATAGACTTTTAGCAGTTAACCTTATAATAAATGGATTTCAGTATCAGTGTACATGTAGTATATACATTTAATTTAAAAAATGTATATGGGTTATGGCTTAGAATTCACATCAATATTTATATAACCTCTTCACTAGGACAAGCTGTTGCATTAAGGTTATGTACAACTGCCATTAAATCAGTAGTGATCACATAGTTGTGATGTAGAAGCAGTAACTGCCACACACTTGTACCATCTTGCTTGTCCATCTTTCCATTGATAAAATGGAGGCTGGATTGACTACATGAATTTTGCATTTCTGAAGCAGAATACACAGAACTGTTGTAGTCAGTAGGTGAATACAATCTTTTTTGCAGGCAGCTTGAATACCAAAGCATGCAAACCTGGGTCTCCTGTTTTTGCCTGGTTGTCAGTACATGAATGGAGAGAGGAATACTGCATTATGTAAATTATTTCTGGATTAAAAATAAACAATGCATGAAAAAAGCCACAAAATCACAAGTTACTGACAGGTCTATTTTGATTAAATATCATCCTACCCTCCACATCAAAGAATTCTCCTAGTTAGACAGCACAATAATAAGTTCTATACTTAGAAATTAGCTTCTTGGGTAGTCAAAGTGAAGTTGTTAATCTTGGCAGTCTCCACCTTCTGAGAAAGGCCTAGAGATGCTGAAAATTGTTGAAGAACCTCACATTGGTCCTGTTTCATAGCTTCTGGTGAATGCAAGTTCTTGTGAGAAAAAGGAGCAAAAGAAAGATGATAAAAATATAAAATGTAAAGACTGTTCTGTATATTACAGTATATCAGAGTAGAGGTGATCAGGGTACATTCTGAGATGCTATATCATAAGGTGTTTGTCCAATATAAGTCCAGTAATTAGACAGGGAGTGATATGCTGAGAGATGAGGAACATGAAAATGTGTATTATTTTGTCACAATTCCTACGAAAACTGTTGACATATACTTTCATGCTGGATGTGCTTCACCTAGTGAAGTAAAGATGTGACTTCCTTCAGTAGTCACGGTGTGACTTCCCCAGAACAGACATCGGTTATGAGAAGATAAATCATAATCACATGACCACATGCTGAAACCATATGCAGATATTAAACTCTGGCAGTAATTCAGTTAGTAAGATCAGCCTGACAAAATGAGTCAAAGAATCACAGAATCGTAGAATCATAGAATAATTAGGGTTGGAAATGACCTTAAGATCATCTAGTTCCAATACCCCTGCCATGAGCAGGGATGTTTCACACTAAGCCATGTCTCTCAAGGCTCTGTCCAACCTGGCCTTGAACACCATCAGGGATGGAGCATTTACAACTTCCCTGGACAACCCATTCCAGTCCCTCACCACCCTTACAGTAAAGAATTTCTTCCTTATATCCAATCTAAACTTCCCCTGTTTAAGTTTTAACCCGTTACCCCTTGTCCTATCACTACAGTCCCTAATAAGTAGTTCATCCCCAGCATCCCTATAGCCCCCCTGCAGGTATTGGAAGGCTGCTATGAGGTCTCCACAGAGCCTTCTCTTCTCTAGGCTGAACAGCCCCAACTTTCTCAGCCTGTCTTCATACGGGAGGCTCCAGTCCCCTGAAGGATGTTAACAAAAAGCATTCAGCCAGCAGTGGAACAGCAGGTGAGTAACATGGAAAAATGAGGTTTGAATCATTATGTTGTCACTGAGAATGCATTTTACTGATTTCTAAACAAGTATCTAATCATAAGCAGTTAGCATAACCTTCCACCTCTGTAAGTATTGGGATATGAATAAATGATTGGATTGTTTTCGGGCATTTTGAAAAAGACAAAAGTAAATAAAAATATAAATTCAGGATACACTGATTACAGTAATAATGGAAAGCACCAGTATTTTATGCATATCTTTCTTCAATTATTGTTAAGATTTAAGACTAGAAAATTATGAATTATTCATTCTCATGTTAAGTCTTACGATGAATGGATGAGAGCGGCACCAATGTTAATATTTATGGAATGCAGTCATCAGCATTGACTTCCATAAATTATAACTGATAATCATGGGAACTTGATTTAGTAAGATTTTGACATTCTTGAAAGTCCCTACATGTAGACAAATCCATTCTTGTGGATCTTGTCAAAAGGAAGCAAAAGAATTTTTATGGGCAGAAAGCTGTAGTGGAAACAAATGAATTTTAAAATAAATTAAAAAAAAAAATCATTACCAGGATTTTATCAAAGTATGGTACTACAGCGGGAATTTTTCTGCTGTGATACCTGATTTTCCAAATTACCTCAAAGCTACCTGATTTTCCAAATTACCTCAAAGCTACTTAAAAGAAATATAAATAAATAAATAATAACCAGGATATCATCAAAATGTGGTACAACAGCTAGAATTTTGGAAATGCAATATTCTTGAAATACTGGGTAATTCCAGTTGTAACAAAAACTTCCCATCATAATTGTAGGCTCTTCCTTAATAACTAATTCATAATGTAAATGTACAAAATCAAGTTTTGTAAAGCCTTTTCCCCACCAAGACTGGGAAAATACTAGTTGACTTTTGGCACTCTGTAACCTTGCCACCCACTACACTTCAGGGCTCTACAAATTCTCATACTGCTCTTCAGACAATTAGCAAACTATTAGTAGTATTTTTTATCATTTTGTCTGAGAAACTTCCTTGAAATCACTTCTTCAATGAGATAGAGTCATAGTATTATAGAAACATTTAGGCTGGAAAAGACCTTTAAGTTTGAGTCTAACCATAAACTTAATACTGCCAAATCCACCACTAACCCCATGACCCTAAGTGCCGCATGTACACATCTTTTAAACACCTCCAGGGATGGAGAATCCACCACTTCCCTGGGCAGCCTGTTCCAGTGCTCAACAACTGTCTCAATGTCAAATATTCGCATCCAATTTAAACCTCCCCTAGGGCAACTTGAGGTCATTTCCTCTTGCCCTATTGCTTGTTACTTAGAAGAGACCAACAACCACCTCACTACTAGTTCCTACCACGTACAAACCTTCTTGCAGGTAGTTGTAAAGTGTGATAAGGTCCCCCCCCAGCTTCCTATTCTCCAGGCTAAACAACCCCAGTTCCCTCAGACACTCTTCATAAGACTTGTGCCCTTCTTTGGACATACTCCAGCACCTCAGTGTCATTTTTGTAGTGAGGGGGGCAAAACTGAAAGCAATATTGGAGGTGGAATCTCCCCAGTGCTGAGTACAGGCAGACAATCACTTCCCTAGTCCTCCTGGCCATGCTGTTTCGGATACAAAATACTCAAGGTCTGCCTTCATCATCAACTACAGTGCATAAGGTATGTTCCTGGCTTTCATGGGGACATGTACAACTCTCAGATGTACCTGTATTGATATCTGCACCCCATTATCTGTCCTCATTTCTTCATAAGACAATTTAAGGAACTCATAAACAATCTTTTTGGGTTTTTTATTTTTTTACAGTGATTCCCCATGGTGTGAATGCATGCTCTTACCTCAGAGATACTTGCATTTCATAGGAAAATTTTAAAAAAAAAAAAAAGAGAACTACTCCTTGGGGAAAAGTTACATTAGATGGTGCCTTTTGAGACTTCCAACAGTAAATACTAAGTATACTTGGAGACATCACAATGGATTGGCAATGAGAGGATCAGGTGGTCCTCCTGCTTGCAGGGTGAATTCCTGTTTTTCTTACGATTTTATGAACTGTGGTATTTCTAAATTTTACAGAGTTCACATAAATCATCACAATATAGTTCCCATTGTATACAGGTATACTAATTCAGAAGCTAAAATAAAAATCAAATATGCTGAATGTTGTTTTTAAGTCCAAAGGACACAGTCTCATAATTTCATTTGTCAGGACATCACAGAAGTTGCAAAGCTGAATGATAGAGCTCAGTGATACAGTATCAGTGTCATCATCAGTTTACCATCCGTATCCGTGAAATTGAAATATCTAAACAGAGAACAGTATTAAAAAAAAATATTACTTTAGCAGGAGTATGATTTCAACATATGCCTTGGTTTAATACAGCAGTTGTTGCATTCAACTGTACAATGATAATAATACTGGTTTCACAATAACACCTGCTTTGTTTTTCCTATTTGCTTCATAATAACGTGAATATCATTCTGAATAGGAGCCTGTGTTATAGTTCAGCTTTTGTGCAGCTCCTCAGCATTGCTGTCTGAAGTTACAGATTATCACATTAATTCAGGTTTTGCTATGTTCTTCCTGTCTCCGCTCACTTTCACAGTCATCTTCTCCAGTAAGTAGATGCACAATTCCTCTCTTTATTTTCAGTCTTCAGAAGGATGTCCTCTCTTCAGTGTGAATATGACATTGTATTTCTAGAATAAATGTACAAAATAAAAGCATCTAGCAGCAAATGAAAAAAGCATCTTTACTATTTACAAGTTACGGAGTAGTGCAAACAAACTATAATCTCTCTAAGGTTTCTACTAGATATGATGGGAATTCTTTCTGCACAAAGAACAAGATCCTGAATATAGCAACTTCTGAGGTCAGCAATCTTAGAACATATTAGATCAGCATTCTCAGAACATTTTAGATCAGCATCTCAGAACAAAGTCATCATACACCCTTGTTCAGAACATGTCCAAAAATATGTATTTAATTGCATATCTAATGGTAGATTATATGAACCCACATATATAAGCACATTGTTAACCTACTTATGAAATCCAGTAAATAAGGACTGTTAAATATATCTCTAATTTAATCATTTTATAAATATATAATAATATATATACTGTATCATCACAACAAAAATATATTTAGTAGCTAATGCTATATGCCACTTTTCCACTTCACTATTGATAAAATCCACATTTTTTACATTGCACTAGAAGGCAGGCTAATTTACCTTGATTTATTTATCTTTTTATGTCTTTCATATACAGTTTTAAAATCAATACACGAAGTTGCTTATTATTTGTTGATAATACAAAAAAATTACTAAATCTAAATAACAATTTACTATTATATACTGGGTAAGAATGTAAAGATAGATGGACATTTGACTTGACAAATTCATTTATTAGAGTCCTGTCATATCCTGAAAGGCTGTCCATGGGGATATGATAAATTTTCAGTTGTTCTTCATTTAATTTTGGTGTCACTGTAAATTAAGTATGCTAATTGCTGCTGCATAATGAAAGATTAAATTAAAACCTGCCATCCTGGCCTAATATAGTATTCTTATTTGCATTAATTTAATATTTAATTCCCTACTCTGTAAAGACTTGTGGCCATGTTTAACTTTCTGCACCTCAGTAATCTTTAATACAACATAAAGGTAAACATATAAATAAATGACATTTAAGAATTGCTGACGTGAGCAGCTCGAGAGAGGACGCCTTCAACACCTGAGCGGGGGGAAGCTCAGCGTCCAGGAGCCTCAACTCAGAGCAGCGAGAGCCACCGAAGGAGCCTCAAGTCCTCGACAGGGCTTGCCCAGGAGCCGGCAGCTCAGCTGACGCGAGCAGCTGACTCACAGGGGGCGGAGCCAGGAGGAGCGGCACCAGCCCTGGCTGGGTAAAAACCTGGCCCAGGGAGTGCGAGCAATCAGGAGTGCGGCGACCTGGGCGGTATGAGGTAGGTTGCACTGACAGGCGAGCAGATTGGTGAGCACTCGCTGTATGGCCAGGCTTGGCCTGGAAGCTCTGCTCCGGCTGCCCCGGCGGTGGCCAGCGGAGGCACCCAGACAGAGCCGATGAGAGGAGAGGCTGCAGCGCAAAGCTCGCAGTGTAGAGAGTGCCTGCGCTGGTCTCCTGCGGGGAGGGTACACAATGGGCAGGGCTGCATTCGGTGCTCACTGGTGGAGGTCCTCCTGCAGCAGGGGCTGAGCTGCGGGACGCTGTCGATAGGCTGAAAGATGTCAGGGAAGCTGAGAGGAAGCAGCACTATTTGCTGCAGGCCCAAACTGTGCAGGGGCCTTAAGCATCCAGTGTAGCTCGTGGAGGAAAGCAGGAGGCTGCTAACCCAGGAAGCTGGGAGACAACAACAGAAAAAAACTCAAACAAAAAAAACCAAAAACAAACAAAGAAAAAAAAAAAAAAAAAAAAGAGGAAGAGGACAATTAAAAGCAAGGGACTCCCCTAAATCTGATACCCTCACCCAGAACCACTTTGCAGTTCTGTAGAGGGCTAATGAAGAAACACCCTCGCACGAGAAGCAAGCGGATGATGCACTGCTAAAGAAGATCTCTGCTGGTAATGCCAGGAAAAAGCGTCAGGTCATAGTAGTAGTGAACTCTACTTTGAAAGGCGCAGAGGCTCCCATCTGTCGGCCTGACCCAGTCTCAGGCAAGGTGTGTTCCCTAACAGGGTTTCAGATCAGGGATGCAGCTGGAGACAGTAATGAGTGGTGCTCCTAAGGGATCGGTGTGGGGACCCTTCTTGTTCAACATCTTTGTGGGTGGCATAGACAGTGGGATTGAGTGCGCCCTCAGCAAGTTTGCCAATGGCACCAAACTGTGTGGTTCAGTTGATACACTGGAGGGAAGGAATGCCATCCAGAGTGACCTCGAAACACTTGTGAAGCGGGCTGATGCCAACCTTATGAAGTTTAACCATACCAAGTGCAAAGTCCTACACCCAGGTCAGAGCAATCCCAGACGCAGCTGCAGGTTGGGCAGAGAAGAGACTCAGAGCAGCCCTGTGGAGAAGGAGTTGGGGTGTTGGTTGATGAGAAAATGAACATGAGCCGGCTTCAGTGTGCGCTTGCAGCCCAGAAAGCCAACCATATCCTGGGCTGCATCAA
>WYDI02029144.1:0-70489 GCA_009867235.2 Psittacus erithacus | reverse complement strand
GAAAGAAAGAAAGAAAGAAAGAAAGAAAGAAAGAAAGAAAGAAAGAAAGAAAGAAAGAAAGAAAGAGAAAGAAAGAAAGAAAGAGAAAGAAAGAGAGAAAGAGAGAAAGAGAGAAAGAGAGAAAGAAAGAAAGAAAGAAAGAAAGAAAGAAAGAAAGAGAAAGAAAGAAAGAAAAAAGCTGAAAAAAAATATTAAAAAAAAAGGGAGGGAGGGGGGAGAGAGAGGAGAAAAAAAAAAGGGGAAAACCAAGGGGGGGAATAGAAAACAAACAAACAAAAAAAGAAATTAAGAAGGAAAGAAGGACAAAAGGGAAAAGGGGGGAAGGTAGAAAAAAAGGAGAAAAAGATGAAAAATTGAGAAAAAGGGGGGAAAGGGGGGAAAATGAAGGAAAAAGGGGAGAAAAGGGGAAAGAAGTGAGGAAAGGGGGGCAGGAAGAAGGGGGAGAAGGGGGTGATGGGGGGAAAAGAAGAATGGAGAAACACAAAAGACAAAAGGAGAAAGGAGAAGGTGGGGGGGGAAAGGAGAGAAAGAGCTTTCTTCACTGAGAAAGGCACCTAAGCTCGCAAGGAAGCAGTCATGGCCCAAGTGTGTCACTGTTCAATAAGCATTTGTACAATGCTCTTAGATAATTGGTTTCACTTTTAGGTTGCCCTGTGTGGAGTCAGGAGTTGGATCCAAGGATCCTTGTTGGTCCCTTCCAACTCAGGATATTCTATGATTCTAAGAAGTGGTACTAAAACTCAATTCAACTTAGTTATAGTACTTGCAGGACAGGATCTCGGAATACCATGCAAATGCTAACATTTAATGAAATGAAAGAAGGGAAATACACATTTGTCCTACCATATTTTTTCTCATTAGTTGTTTTGTAAAAGAGTATTATATTAAATCAAGGACTGATGCCATAACTACCAGCAATAAAACAGTGCCAGACCTACCGATTCTTGCTTCTGGGGCAGGGAACATGTTATGCCACACACTGTGTAAGGCAGTGATGTAGAAGACAGGCAGGGAAGGGATACAGAAAACATTATCTCCATTTCACAGGCTCGGAAGAGAAACACAAGAAAACTACGAGGAACACCCAAAGTCACCTGTGCACTGGACTGAGCTGGGGGTATAGAACAAAAGCAGCAGCATTTTGATCTGCTCCACCATGGCATTTCAAGGAAGCAGGAGAGGAGCCGTGTGCAGATGTCTCTGGGCTGTTACTGACACAACACTGCCATTTTTACTTGTAGGGATTCTGGAGGAGCAAAGACTTTCCATCTTCTGTCATAACTGCCTGGAGGTTCTCCTGACCTTTTCTTTTTCCTTTCCCATTTTTCCAGGTGATTAAACAGGGCAGTCAGAAAGCGTAGTTATAATGCCAAGAAGCCAGCAATTTTAACACCACAAAAGGATAATTGTGCAATACTTCAGGCCATACTAGTTTCAGTATGGACTGACCCTCAGCCAGGGATGACAGAGTGCCAACAGCACCCAGCACAATGACTGACAGAACTGGGACATGGCAAATTGCGTTTTTGAAGCCTGCAGCTGAATGAGAGCTAGGGGATATGCTTTGCATTAAAAAGCCATGTACTATATTCTCAGAACAAGGGATAAAGTAGGACAGCACACAAGTACTTCCCTTCTAAACGATTTTACTTGAAACCTTTTCCATCCTCCTCATTCTCCTTTGCTAGTCTGTAAGAGATGGTTGTCTGCACTACTTGGCATAACATTACATATATTCTTACACTATACTACAGATTTGTTCTAAATTAAAGAGATTTTCCTCCCTGTGAAAGTCACATTAATTGAAAGAACAGCTTAAGGTGTGGCATGTCAATGAGTGAGTAAAAAGACTGTTTTTCCTCCCCTCAAATCAGAGCTGCAATTGAGCCTCAGTACATTATTGCTGTATTAGAGGTCTCAAGTGTCACACCTGTAAATGCACAATGAAGGCACTCAAGCATACACAATTCTGACTCTCCGTCAAATCTTAGCTCATATCTTTGCTACCTGTGTGGTTCATTACATTCCCAGCCTGTACATGCCTGGTGCTGAATGTAAGCAATCACAGCACCACAGGTAAGATCCTGAATGGGGAAGAACCTAGGGTTAGCCAGAAGTAAACATATAGTATAGGCGACATTTACGTTGTCCCACAGGTTTTCCACCTGGTCAGAAAGGAACCTGCATTCCATTTCTCAGTTTCAGAATGTTTCTGTATTTTTGCTTGTTACTATTTAGCTTTAAAAAATGACTACAAAAATAGTTGCTCCTGTTTCCACAGGTCCCAGGAACTTTGCGCTCTCTTCTCCACTGTGGTGTGGCTTCCTCAGGAAATACTCCCATATGGGATATTCAGTGGCCTAAGGCACAGAGCCTTCTCCTGGGAAGGGAGCTTGAACCCATCCAACTCAGGAACTAAAGGCAGCTCAACATATCTCACTTTCCAGGACTTATGGTAAGTAACTGCTATTACAAAGGCAGGTACATTTATTCATCCCCTTACAAAGTCCAAGACAAGCTCCTACTTACAAGAGATCATTTATCTACCAAAGGGAATAGGAAATTCCCTCCTTTAATCTTGAGTGATCCCCTCAGGAGATAAATACTTCACATTTTCTATTGCCACCCAGCTTCCACCAGGCATTGTAGATGTGGCAGCAACACCTGCAATAGAGGGCCTGTGTCTTCACTCCAGGAAACAAGGATTTGATAACTCAAACTCTCTTTTTCTGTCATTATAACGTATCAGAGTCCTGGAGGCATGATTCAGCTCCGAGCTGTTGAATGCTGGTGACTCAGCCTGTGTATTGTAAAACTAGTTTCCCATTTCTGTGCTTTATTTAAAAAAATCAGTACTCATTTCAGCTCATGCTGACAGCAGATACTGTAAGTAACACTAAACTAACATTTTTACTTTCAGAGTGTGCTTTGAATAGAGTAGCCTCAATTTACAAATTATTTTAACAGTTCATTTCCTAAAAATAACTAAATCCCTCTTTCCAAACATTATATCCATATGCGAGCTGACTCACAGCATGAAGTTTCACTAGAGCCATAGCATGGTCACAGCAAATTCAATGTAAAAGTAATAATCTCAATCTACAGAGAGACCACCCTCAGTGAAAGAAAAATCACCAAACCCTACACAATAAAAACAGGAAAAAAGCTCTGGAGGATTATCCAACAATCAGCCTAAAACCACAGGCAGGCAGTCCGGAGAAGGGATTTTAATGTCTTTAGTTCTTGAATGGCTCTAGAAAATTCTGTAGCAGGGATCGAATTTTCTATTCAATTACACAGGGAGACTTAAAATATATAAAGGTAATTACAAAATTTCTGTTGGATTTTGCCGACAGCATGGTCACAAGAGGCTATGATTTAACTGAGACTAGAATTTTAGACATGCTTTTACACGTTTTTAGTGTTGCTCCCTGCAGAACCAGCCTGTACAGATCAGGTTATTTACAGATTAAGTGCCTGGAAACAGAGACGTTAAAATATGAAATACGTTAAAAAATCTGGGATTAATCTTGCAACTTTTGCTAAGAGATTAAGTAACACACAAGTGGCCCAACATCTACACATCTGCTTGTAATTACTACTTTCTATTACAACTTTCAAACTACTGCCACATGGGTTTCCACTGATTCACAACAATGGAAATGTCACTGGATCAATAATGTTAAATGACATTTTCAGAACGGCAAATACAAGTTTTGAAGTGACCAATGAAATGGGGCAATTATGTAGTTTAGCATTTGCTTTATGCTCTTTGAGAGAACTGTTACAAATTCCTTTAAGCACTATAAAATGGTAAGTGTAAGTTAATTTAAACCTGCTTTGACATAATTATGTTATGCACTTGACAAAGTTTACATATAATCAATGGCATAGAGGTGCCAGAGTAAAATCTTAAATAGTCACTACATAAAATAACCCTTTAAAATATGAGTTACACACTGTAAGAATCCTAGTTTATCAATAATTATGTATTTCAAAAGAGCAGGCTGACAAAGTATTTTTTTTTATACATTTCTTGCCTCTCTCTGCCACCATGGTGCTAAGCCTGTATTACCTGTGCCTGCACTAACATAGCCAGGAGACTGAGTGCAGGAGAAGCAGTCAGGATTGAAGTGTCAACAAAGGCATCAGGTGCTGCTGATGCCTCTTCTACACTACCATCCCTGAGCACCACAACAGAACCAGGAATTATCTGGACTCCAAGGTTTCCTGGTAAAGACAGATTTGAAGAGGCACAGCCACTTCCCTTCATGATAAAAAATAAATGCTGATACATTCTAGCATGAAATAAGCCTGTAAAATCAGAATTACATAGTGTTAATGTTAAGCTATTTTATTCTAGTTGTACAGTCCTTTGGCCACATCACATTCAAGTGTTCATTTACCCTAGCACAGATCTCAATTAATTAATCCACAGGGTTTCTTTCCAACAACAGTTTTAATGCAGTGCTAATGAAGGCCCCTTATTTAATCTTCTGCCCCTTCATTTAATAAGTGATTTTAAACATAATTCAAAGAGCACTTTGATACTAACAGTTCACTGCAAAGACTTCCACTGAGAAGAAAACAGTAAGGTAAAACCCCCACACCCTCTACCCTCATACACACAGAACGGATACAAAGACATAACAAATAAAGATTTGTAAGACATTTTATTTGTAGAAAAGCAACATTTTACCATCATTTCACAATAAAAAGGTAAAATCTGTTTGGTGTTACACAGACATGGTGCATCAATTCAAAATGCAACAGGTAAAACATACTGTAATACTTCGTATGAAAGGTATGAGATACACTGCTGGATTTAGCCACTAACTCCTGGTGCCTCTTTGTGGATACTTTCTTAATTACAGGTCCTCTCTGCTACATACAGCATCTTTTGGAACACAAAAACTGGGAGTGTTAGAAGACACTGAAATGTATCTGGAAAGCTCAAATCCAGAACCAGTTTCTCACTACATAATAATAGCTCTACCAGATCACTGAAACGAATCGCACCTTGTATGTAAACTATCTGTCCCATCATCCTGCTCTCCCCTTATATAAAAAAGAAGAAAAAAATTGTCTTGATAGAGAAAATTGTTCCATCTTCTTGCTTCTGTATTCACACAACTTCAGTATCAGGTTTCTTTCTTCAGATATTAAACTTTAAAATGAACAGTTACTTATCGTGGGTCTTTTCCACCATCTTCAGTGCTAATCTTCCAACCATTAGCAAACTGTTAAGGAGGGAAAAAACCCCCACAGAATTTAGTCATAATAATAACAACAATAATAATATCAATTAATTTTCAAATACTTCCCACTGCTGCATGAAAAGAAAATTCACAAAATATGATTCACTCCATCTCTGTTTAATTAAGCAAATAAGAAATTACGGATAGGAGATTAAAGAAAAAAAGTATATTGTGTGGTACCTGACACCAGCAATTAGCCCTGCAGGCATGAATTTTCCAGAGTTGTAAAATCTTGTTCCCATGACGGCAGTCAGTGTTCCAGATGTAACTTAAATGAGAGATTATAGAGTACAGTCAGGCAGAGATGCATGTGTGTGAAAGACATGGTACAATTCAGAACTAACAGAATAGAGAGAAGTAAGAAGTGAAAGGGGGTTGTTTCATGTGATAGAATAAAAGAGTCAAACTCTGGAATGCCTCAGCACATGAGGAGTAAATAATCTGAATCAAGTTCTAGCAGACAGTGCACTCCATATGCTTCTGCACACGCTCCTCAAGTTTCTTTGTCAAAACATACTTCTTTGAAGACTAGAAAAAAATCTACGCTAGATTCCTCTGGAACCTACTCCTTCCCTCTGCACAGGTGAACCACTAAATATGTGCACATAATTCCCTCACTTCTCGTAAAAGGGAGAGAGCATTTTTGTGTCTAACTTGTAGTAATGTTCAGAGAATTAACTGATTTATGCTTGCAAAAGATTTCAAAAGGGAAATGTGCTATGTAAGTGCTAAGCTTTACTAATCCATTTCAGCCCTGCTAGACCTTCCGCTAAGATCAGAAAGTTAAACGTATGCTGACTACTTGACAGAGACACAGAGCCAGATAGTTTCATTGAGTCAGTAAAACAGAAACAGCAATCCCTGGAATGTAGTATCTCAAAGAAACACTGAATACTAAGAAAACTATAGGGAAAACATACCAATGTAATCCTTAGTCTTAGCACACATCTGCTACCCAGTGGTAACAGCTACACACAACATGCTATTCCAACCATTCTGCAATTGCTTCTACATAGTGATTGGTCCTGCAAGACCCAGCTCATATCAAATCTCAATCATGGCATCCTTCCTCCTTAACACTAGCCTAAACATTCTCATTGACATCTAGCCATCTCATATAAGGAGATATGCAAGAGATTAGGATAAGAAAGAACTAAAATATTTCAGTATTCAAATGCCTCAACCTCTAAATCAGTAGCCAGTCTTCATATGCACACTTCGCTAAATGTAATTTTGTCTGAAACAGAAGTAGAATACACCTTCTCATAAAACTTTAAGCACAAAAAGGATGAAGACACCATATACTACTGAATTACAGAAATGTTTCTGACTGTCTCACATTTGGGAAAATACTTTCTTGTTCCTCTTAAGCTTGCTACATCTGCACAGTTTATTCCAATTATTTAGGCTTGATCATGCACAGCTTTTGACCTATCTAGTAGATGTGGAAGTGGACTGCACTACAGACAATGCTGAAGTGGAGAGAAATGCTGGGCCTTTTGCTTTCACTTCTGACTTTCACATATCAAAGAACTAGATACTACGTCACTGCTTCAGTGAACAAATGCTATAGTCTGGCAGCTCTCCAAGCACTAAGCAGTGACTCTCCATTTCTCCAAATCAGGGAGAAAGGAAGCTCCAGTTCCAAGAAGGAGGAAGAAGAAATGGCATTACTGAAGCTTGCTTCTCTGTTATATCTCCCCAGGCATGCAACACATCTGTAATTCCACATATCTGTCAAACAAAAATAAGTCAATCACAATCTCTGCCATTTTCAGCAATAACAAAATAACCTGCTAGGGGTATGGGCAACCTGCAGGAGAATCACACTTCCTGAACTGAAATGCTCCAGCCTCCTGCAGAATGCTGAAAGCACGATCCAGCCAAAAGGAGGACACACAAAGGTCAGACATCACTTTACCAGCACTTCCTTTGTACTGTGATCCTTTAAACACACCAGTACGAGACAAATGCATGGTGGCAGCCACCAATTCAGCAAAGCTGGGGAGTGAACTGTCACACAATGATGTCTTCTATAGATTGTGAATGGAGAAGATACTACTAACACACTGGCCAAAGATAAAGCAGCCTAACAAGTGTGAGGCACCAGCTGAGCTACAAGAACTTCCTACGTGTATTTTCTCAGCCCACTTTAATTGCAAGGTACCCTACTTATTAGTGAACAAGAAAAGTTCAAATCATGTTATTTTGCAACTGGCATGAGCTTTAGACACATACATGTTAAAGTGACAGATGATAATCTGCCCTAACTTGATCGCAACCCTGCGTTCTGTATGGTAAATTGCAGAAAGACAAAATTTAGGAGATTCATGCTGTACTACATACAAGTTTTTAAACACAAAATGCTTATTTGATTTACTTTGCTAAAGGATGTGAAATAGTGGTATTTGGTTTGATTGTTACTTTTAAACTGCCTAAGTTTCACTTCATCCTAGCACACATTTTCCTTCATAACCTGTAGGTTTTTTGACATTCAGAAGACAAACTAATGATAAATAACAAATATTTCCTCTTCTGTTTTTCCTGTAGAAAAGGAACAAAAATGTCAGTTTGAACTATCACCCAAAGTACTGCATAATTCTTGCAAAAAGGATGCAGTAATACAGTGAGAAATCACTGAGCAAGACACACCAAGACAAGCAGTTTTTAATACACATTCTCAACATATGCTTTAAAAAAATAAGTAACACTAACAGCTCGCACTCCACGGAGAGCAGTTGAGCTTGGCCAGTAATGGAGATTTTTCACAAACCCACAAGTTTAAAGATTGGATTGAAACTAGATTTATAACATCATCAGTTTAACTCTTCTAAAAATGCTTTTATGTACTCATTTTATGTTAGGATAAATATAACCCCTTCTAATTAAGATTTTAAACAACTTACTGAGAGAAATCCAAACATTATTTGGATTCTGTGAGAGCTGATAGGCACCCAGTCCAGCCAAACTCCCGAACAAAAGGCCGGCAGCTAGTGACGGGACACTACCTGAATGAGATAATGCTTTTATTAGAAAATTAGAAATAAACTTGCTCATCAGCGTATTTGTTTAGCAAACCACCAACATTAACAGAAAAACAAAAAATGGCATTCATTATAATAAAGCAGATTAGAGGGTTTTTTTCTTTTAAAATATTAAGACCATGCTGATCTGCACCCAGAAACATGTGCAAATACTCCTTCATAAGATCCAAATAGTATTAGTATTTAATTCTTTAACAGCAAAGCCATTAATATGTCTATGATGGAAAGAATAGCGAGAAAAGCAGAAGCATCAGTGTTTGTGCAAACTGAAGTGAGTGTGTTGTTTCAACACAGTAATATCAGAATTTCTTGAGAGGCAGTACAGTAGACAGATTAAATATTAAGGGTTTTAGATCAGAAAAAAAGGCACGTGGACTGAACTGGGCAGGAGGGCATGCAGACAAAAAGTGCTGCTGAAGAGTGGAGTTGAATGAGAGAGGTCATAGCTCTTAAATACACCTGAGATCTGATCCAAAGGTAACTGC
Source organism: Psittacus erithacus (assembly GCA_009867235.2). Classification (NCBI taxonomy): domain Eukaryota; kingdom Metazoa; phylum Chordata; class Aves; order Psittaciformes; family Psittacidae; genus Psittacus; species Psittacus erithacus. Next base: position 61,702 of record WYDI02029144.1, on the reverse strand, counting down.
AGATTTTAGAAGAATGCTCCCTGGACTCACCTAAACTCTGGATCAAGTCCTCAGTATAAATTATAGTCTCATGATACAAGAAGATAAAGGATACCACATCCAAGTTGGTGATTTAAAGATCACATCAAGTAATGAAGTGGTATTGACCACTGTGAGTGGTGAATGCCCCCAATAAGGCTAATGAAAAATTCAGGACTTTATGCCATTGAGGGTGGTTCTTTATATACTCCATTTTCCAGGCCACCTTTAAAAGACTCAAGATTGCAAAACTAAGCGGATAAAAGATCTCCTCTCAATGTTACAAGAGATTGCATATTGCAACCAGAAAGTAAACATTTTTCAGTGGTCAACAAAGTAACTGTAACATTACTTCAGATCCTGTTTTTTGTATGAAAAGCAAGAGTTAAAGATGATAGAAAGCACCAAATATTCTTGTACATTAGAAGATGCACACTCTAGTAAGAGGCTGTTCTGCACAGAATACAATTTAGCAACCAACATGTACCCACAATTCTTTCCACAAGCCTGGGAGCTAAAAAACCCCATCATACCCTTGAATTTTATCTCAAGGCATTGTTTAAGCAGTTATGGCATACATGCTCTAACAGGACAACCACATCACCTTTGGCTCAGGAAGTTCCTGAGTCTCAAAAGACTGGGACACAGAGAACTGACTAAATGAAGAGAGGAGGAAAATCAATCAGTCTTTATTTGCTCTGTTCTCGTATTCTTCCCAAGGCACCTACTGCTGACCACCATCTGTATGGGTAAATAGACTTTCTGATAAAAGTACGTATCACCACCTTAACTTTATGGATGAAGGTTCCATTTTTTGGGGGAGTTTCTCCAAGTTATTGCTAGGGAAATGATAGTTGCGGGTTTGAAATTCTTTTGTTGTTTAATTGCTACAGGTCACCATAAAAGTTCTTGCTCCCCCTTCAAAAATCCTGCGATCTGGGTACCCTCACATCGACATGGCCTTGTCCTCCCATCTGGGACGAGATAATAAGGGATTTTCAAAGCTGAAGAGGCAGTATTGCAGCAGGGATGAATCCACAGTTCTGCCTGGAGGAGGGCAAACTCAGAAAAGGGACAGGAAAGAAAAGCAGTAGGTCAGAGTTATGATGCAGAGTCCAGAAAAGGAACCAGTTTAAGGCTTGATTTGCATTGTTCAGCTCTATTTGAAGAAAGGATCCTTCTGCAAATGCTGCAACTTGCAGTATATTGTTGCCATCGAACATTAAAACGTGAATAAATCTCTAAGGGAAGAAAATGGTAATTTAAGCCATACAGAGCATTTATAATAAAATGCTTATATTTAAAGTAGCAGGGGAAAAAAGGCTTTTCTGAAGCAAATTTATGTCAGCTCTCCCGAAGAGCACAATGCAGAGGCAGGACAGCAGCATCTACCAGAAAGCAGATTGCTGGCTTATCAGCCAAAAGCAACAGCTAAACGCAAAAAGCACCACACCCCAACAACGGCAAGTTAGCAGCACATGACACAAAGTGATAAACTTTACCTCTGCGTTAACTTCGAGATAGGACGCTTTGGTAAAAAGCCGCCCGGCTCATATCAAGTTACTGGGGGAGTTGAGGGGAGGAAGGAGAGAGAAATACAAGCAGAGTCCCACACCGTACCTGCTTTTGCATAGCCAATGACCCCTCCTGATGCCACCAGAGCGGCGTAGCCAAAGCCCAGCCAATCCACTGCCATGCCGAAAACGAAAAGAAATTAGCGTGAGGATCAGTATCTCAAAACCCAAAACACAGCGTTTTGCCGCAAGGACTTTTCCACACGCAAGGCCTACTTAAAGCCTAAGCCCTAAACCGAGCTCAACAGCTGAAACCCGATTTGTTGGCAACGCAGCCCCGCGGATGGCGGGGCGGGATGAGTATCCGCTCTACTGTGGAGGGGTACGCGGGCAGAACCCACCGGCCCAGCCACCGCGCTCCACAGCAAACCGGGGCGGAGCGGGCTGCGGAAGGGGAGGTGAGGGAGCAACGCGCCGCCCAAAGCCTCCCTTTTCCGGCTGTTCTGAAAGTAGCGGGGGAACCTAATCAGCGAACTGCAGCGGGGAAGGTGCGTACCGCTGTCTGGGGTGCGCGGGAGAAAGCCTTGGCACCTTCCCGCCTACCTACGGATGACTCCCCCTGCCGGGGTATCGGGGATGCCGGAGCAAGCCCCAGTGCCTACAAATAAAAGAGGCCTCAGTGCAGACGAGGTTTTGTCTGTTTTTAAAGGGAGAGGGCAAAGCTCCCTCTTAACTGCTATTCGTGTACCCCCAATCTGTCTTAGCCGTGTACCAGAATGTGGTACGGCTGAGAATTCGGGATTGGGTGCTGGAGTAGCATGAGCTACCACTGTGGGTCACTGCTAGCTTTGATCAGTAATTTCACCATAGCCCTTTCATGGAAGATTTCTATAATATTCAAATTATAAGCACAGCTACTGCCTTCTTTTTCTTTTTTTTCTTTTTTTTCCCCCCCCTTTTTTTTCTGGAAAAAATAGAGATGTTTACAGTGGTCTACAAAGATAAAGACTTTATTTTTTAACATGTGCTGGAACTGCTTTGTTCAAGTAAATGGTTATGCATGACTTATTCCATCTGGCTATGCACTTACCTCCCATGAACATTTAACCATATGGAAAGAAAGAGCACTCCTTCAGCCAAGCCCCGGAGCTGAGAGGCTTCAGCTCATCTTTGTAACAGAAGGCACAGAACATCAGAGGCCTGTGCTTTCTGCAAAATGCAGCAGTGACTTCCCCCAGTTTACATACTGGGCATGACATGCTGTGGTATGGAGTACTGCTTTGGCTAGTTTGATTCAGGTGTCTTTGTTTCCTCCTGGCTTCTTGTGCCCCTCCTCATTAGCACACCATCAGAGACTGAAATGTCCTTGATCAGCACGCTACTTAGCAACAACTAAAATATTGGTGTGTTACTAGCATATTTCTCAGACTAAAGCCAAAACATAGCACTGCACCAGCTAGGAAGAAGGAGAAAAATAACTGTCACAGCTAAACCCAGGACAGCTCTCTAGCTGCATTTCAGATTTTCTCATCTTTATGAATCAGCCTAATGGTCAAAAAGTGAGGAACAGTTTAATTCCCTTGTTGGCTTAAGTGGTTTAAATACAGATCCCCTATCTCCCTGAAAAATGCCCCAACCAATACAGACCTAAGCTATCCTGGATGGGGTTCCCCTTTCGGTTTAAGCTGTGTAATGGCCCTGAGGTTCAAGTTTCACTAAACTCTGCTTTGTAATCCAGCACTGGGTATCCCCAAGAGGGGAAGCAAGAAAACCGGAAGAAACTCACAGCTGCTGGAGCTGCTGAACTCAACCTAGGGCTCAGATGAGATGCTGCTGTTTCTTGCAGCCATAGCTCCCCATCTTCTCTACCAGTGTCATGCATGTTTATCTTTTCTGACATAGGAAGAGCTTTCTTACCACTGACATCTCTTACTCTGCACTGCTGCCTCCCCTCTAGAGAAGGTAAAACCCAACTGATATAAACTCTTCCACCTAAACCATATTCTGAACAAAAGACTTCAATCATGTGAACCATGGGTACCAAGACTTTTAAAAATATTAAATGCATGAAGTATGGATACAGTAAAAAAAACAATCATTTTGCTTATAAACTCTGGAAGTTCATGTCAAGGACTAGAAAGTATAATTTTCTGTGAATGTATGAATGTACAAATGGAATGTGATTATAATATTTTAACTAATTCCTGTAGGAGAATGATGCATAACAAAGGCAGATCATATTTTAAGTCAAATGAACAGTAATTTTTTCAACACCAAAATGAAAACATTCATGTGCTTTTAATATGCATTTAAGTGAGACAAAAATGTAACCGAGACAGATGCAGCATTTCTCATAATTTTACCTGGATTTTCCAGAGCCAGTTATATATATAAAAAGTGTACGCTATTGTTAACAGGAAAATATAAACATTACATATTATGAATTTATTTTTGCCTCATTCACTGAGGAAAAGTTGCCGTATCTTTTTTGCTAGTTCCCAGGATGATTAGGCAATTTATTAGGGTAAAAACATTCATTACTTTTAATCAACAGATCAGTTCAGAGGTGTATGTCTTGCCAGAGGTTTATATCCTTATAAAAACTACAGCAACACCAGCATCTACTTTTTATCTGAGAGAGAAAGTAGCTGCCTTCATGCTGAGCTATTCCGTTTCTTTTTCTTTTTTTGCAGTGGAGCTTCCAATTTTTGCTTCTCTGGAGCAATTTTTCTTTTTCTTTTTGCTGTTTTACCACTTTTATCAGTCCAACAAACTTCGTTTTTCCTGGCTATGGGTGGTTTCTCATCTTCATTTGCTGAAAAAAAAAAAGGCAAGAAATTATTCACACTGATACTTATGTCCAGTCTGTATAGTCTAAAATGGCACAGAGACATATTTGTATCTTATTTTATAAAAGGGGTTATAAATCGTTTTTTTATTTACAGTGAAATGTGCAATTTATGCTAGCTTTGCCTGTGATATGAAAATATCTAGAGATCATGTAAATAGATTACAATACAGAAAAACAACAGCAAAAATCCAGCTGCACAAGACTTTCTAAATTTCACTCACCTACCCCCAGACCTAGGTAAAAAAAATAGGCCTCAGACCTATTTTTTTATATAGGAAAACAAGACATGCACTTCTATCAAACTATTTCTTCTTTTCTTATCATTCTCAAAAGCTGCACAGTAGCTTCCACAGTAAATTATTCCAGTAAAGAAAACAAAACTTTCATACAATAAAAGTGAAAAACTTCATGTCCTCCAGCATACATGAGGTGCTATCAGATTGGTAAGGATATCTCTATCACTTGCCAGTGTCTTATCCCCAGGTCTTCGAGATATCAAAACTTTTTCCAACGCATACACTAAAACCCTCCCACTTAGTATATTCCATTTCACAGTCATATCAGCAACTGCAAAAACATGCAGTTGTCTTACCTTGAGACAATGTTGCAACCTTATCAGAGTTTTCTTTAATTTCTGAAGCTCGGTCAAGCCAGACTGCAAGACATGTCAGCCTAGCTTTGGTATTGACTTCACACAGTAAAGATGGTACATCTTCAATCTGAAGATAATATAGACAAAAAGATTCATTAAATATTATTTTTGTTTAAATTTACTGAAGTATTTAAAGTGAGAAAGTTTCTTACTGCCCACCTTCCACTTCTGTTCTGGTGCCTAACAATGTTTAGAACTAGAGACTGCCTACCAGTTAATGGTCACATTGTTATACTCTTATTCCCCATTCCTTCCTCAGTGGTGGTTTTACAGACAAAAATACCAGTGGCTTTAAGAGCACATCTTGATAAGCAAGATCAATGGTTTTCAGGCATATTGGGGTTAAGCTTAACACGAGGAATAACTAGAAGGGTTACAGATATTCCCCCACCTCAAAAAAACCCCAACAAATAAACCCCCCAATTAATGGTTTCATAAGTTTATCTAGATTAATAGGGGTTTATTTTGTACAGCTAAAAAGTTTGAATTAAGTTACTGCATAAGATTCCTTTTCTCCCTTACAAAGACAAGGCTGCTGATGAAAAGTAATCTCTTCAGAGCATGTCTCAGATCAGTTAATTGCAGTTTTATCAGTCAGCTCTGCAAAATACTTGAACAAATATCACATATCAGGGGATAAAGTGTAACAAACGTGCAACATAACAGCATCGGCCTATCAGAAACTACTTGCATTAGGATATTCTACTTCACAGAGCTGGACAGAGACCACAGTTATATAAAGTTTTAAAAAATTTTGCTAGCTCAGGAAGAAAATAACATATTTGGGAAAAATAAGAATGGACAAATTCAGATGAGATATATATACGAGTATAAATGCTGTGAGGTATTTATTTGAACTATCCAAGATACTTACAGTGAAATATAGTAGATCCTTTATTACAAGACACTACATTAAAAAAAAACCTAATTGTGACTTTAAAAGACAAGCCCAGAGCAAACAATCAACACAGGAAATGTTAAAGATAAGCCAGGATTCCTTATTGAACTGTGCTACTCAGAACTGTTTGAAAATACAGGAAATGAAAGTACACAGTACATTAACCTGATTTTTCCAAAAGGACAACCTTTGCCCCCTACATGAAAAACCACACCCCCTCAGCCCACAGGGTTTTAAAAGAGCAGCAAGTCATCAACATTACAAAAATTCACAGCAGTCCTTAGAACACAATGTAACTGATTAGATAGTCATTACATCTGGCCAGGCAGGTCTGAAGGGAAGCATGACTTACAAAAACAGGAGATGAGATCTCTGTAATAACATCAGATTTTATAGTTTGTTTTAAAAAAGTTACAATAGAGAAATATGCAAGTGCATAAAAATGTGTATATACATACACGTCTCTACTGAACATAACATGAAGGAAGATCAAAACCTCAAGATTTCAAGCAAAATTTCCTCAGTGACTCAAAATTAATCTTCATAACAGAACTGTCTGCAATTTTGGTTGTCTGATATTTTTCCATAAATGTAACACAAAGTTAAATAGACCAACCTTATTAAGATCCAGATTCCACATTTTAATGTAACCATCACTGCACGCAGTAACAATAATGTGCTGTCCTTCTCTTTCAAAACTATAGATATCTTTTATTCTGTGAAGAAAATGTAGTACTTTGTTACTTTAAAGCATGGTAGCTCAGTTCAAAACAGAAATCTGACAGAAATTAAAAAGATGGGTAGGCAACAGTTTAAAAATCAGTTTGAACAGAAACCCGGGAACAGCAGGCAGAAACAGTAATCTGTTTTGATGGCTTTCATTTACAGTGGGAATGCCTGTCTTTGCTAGGCTTGTTAGGATTCAATTCAGAACACTTTAAAACTTTTAAGCACACACTATTAACGACATCAATGATATTTTAGCTAATGCTTTTGTGTTTTGATGAACTAGAAGCAGCATTTGGACAAATATCCTGTGTTCAGTAACAACAGAGAATGATTACCCTCCTATTGTCTGAAAGAAGTACAAATGGTTTGTTTTATTTAAGCATTCCTAAGAATCTGTGAAGAATGGTTAAACATCCTTTAAAATGGTCCTGCAGGAAAATACTGGTACCCAGTTTCAGAAATGCAAAGACCACACACAGAGAAGTGTGCAGCTCATAAATTTTGAACTGTATTATTTCTAATTCTATACCTTACTGCTTTGCAACTTGCAAGGATAGCACAGTACTTCTGCTCATACTAAAAGCAGACAAGTCTGTTCTAAATTTAGCACATAAATAAATTAATGTTCTACACTAAAACAATACCAAAAGTAAAATATGTTCAACATTATATGTCACTGAACTTTACTGAGAACTCAGCATTGCTATGAATATTTAAATAGTAAACAAATATAGAATACCTGTTTTCATGAGCTTTGAATTCACATAGGCATTTTTGAGAGTCACAGCTGTAGAATCTTATAATTTCATCACCTCCAGCTATGACAAGGACAGAATCCTTGGAATTGGGGGAAAAAAAATGCAATTAATTTCATGTGCTTCAAACCAGCTAATTTCCCATCACCTTTCCGTTTTCAACTTACTGTAATAAATCTAAGTGAAGAAATTCTCTTCTCTGTTGTGATAGTGCCAGTGATTGAAGCTGTGTCAAGTTTGTAGATATCCACTTTATTTGTTATCACAGTCACGTACTTCTCTCCATCAGGGGACCATTTAATTATGTGGGCATCTGTTCATATTGATACATCAGTATACACATGTACACAGGCTTTTTACACTTAATATTGCATGAAAGTCTAAAAGGAAGAATCTTTGGAAACTGCTAGACACTGTTTTCTACCTAAGCCTGAGAAAAATTCAGGGGACAAAAAAAACCAACCCTAAAAAAAATTAAACAACTAAACCAATGCTCTTCAATGTTTATTTCTGATTATCAGAAGTGTATTAAGAAAAAGAAAATACATTTATGTAACTGTTCTGACATAAAATTTCAAGGAATAAAAACATTTACTTTGGTGTTACTGTGTTTTCCTTTTGGTAAATGATTATTATTAAGGACATAAGTCATATATGCTTGCCTGCACGTGCAAAAAAGACATTGTGAAAGTTACTTGCAATTAACTGTCTTGTTGATTATTCCAGTCTACTTTTCTTCACACAAAAAAATAGAACCATCTAATTCTGCTTTTTTAGTGGATTTAGACTGATAAAACTTACTTTGCTTCAGGTTTTTGATAAAGGCTGATCGTCCTTCTACAAGATTCCAAGTTCTGAAAGACAACAGTAAATAAAGTGCATTCTGGTTAAAACAGCACAGTGAAACTGAACTCCTGTCTGCTGACATGAGGCATCCAAAGGAAGCTTTTCAGCATCTCTGTGCCTTCTTAATGCAAGAGAAAGTGATGACTTCACATATCACTTGCAGACTATAAGGTCGAATTTGTAATATTTATTTTAGAACCCACCATTAACAGTGCAGTGCAGAAAGGAGCCCAATACCAATTTGTGCTGTTAAAATAGCATTTTATATATTTAAAACAGATATATAAAGCAACATATAAAAACTCCAAGTGAAAAATTACTTTTCTTACACTAAGCAAAACCTAAGAGCTTTCAGAATAAACAAGTGTTCCAAAATGCACATATAATTCTACATCTACAAGTGACTATAAAGAGTCAGAGCACAACAAGAAGCTAGGAACAGCAAGGACTGTTTATAAAAGACTTAAAAATATTACTTGTACCTAGAACATAAGAAGACAAAACAATGACTCTCTGAACCGTATGATGTGCAAATATGCTTTATCAGTGTTGGACAGTCTAGTCCCAAAATGGAATTGTTGCTTATAACAATTTACTAAGAGTTACTGTGTTACGGCTTTCAGCATTCCTTCATCAGTTTCAACTCACCTTAATGTTTTATCTGTTCCTACTGACAAACATAATTTCCCAGAAGGATGGATAGAAAGAGATGTCACATGCCCCCTGATAAAACCAAAACAACATATTAGCCACATATACTCTTTACAAGGAAAATAAACATGAAAATGTATGTGAATAAGCAGAATCAGGAAACTCACTTATGTGCCTTAATGGATTTCAGGCACTCCCATCTCTTTGTGTTCCATATACAAATTACCCCATCTTCAGCCCCACTCAGCAGATGTGCAGTACCATAGAACTCCAAACAAGTTACTGTGCCTAGAAATAAAAACCAGGGCTATTAACAATGTTGTACATACCGAACAGTTACCACACAGAGAACGTATAAATTAACAGGCAAGCTTATAGCATCAAAACATGCCAGCTATTATCCCACTCTTAGGAAAATCTGAATTATTTCCTAAGTATTTCTTCAGACAACCTTCAAACTTTCCTGTTATATTCAATCACTGATGTGACTCAATATATCTATCAGTTACCTTATAGCCAATACACATCTGAACTCTATCTCGTCCATTCCCTGAAACAGCTGTGCTCAACCACTGTGGCACAGAGCTTCTATCAGTGATATAAAATGCTTCTAAGAAGCCCTGCTTCAGCACACAGCTGAATTTGTTGCACATGCTGCTTCCCATAAGCACCAGATTTATATGTGAGTTGAACACAGGTACCATGTTCAGTCTAGCCCTAAGTACTTTGGCTATCAGGAGAAAAAGGACAATCAAGACTAAGCTACAAATGACAAAACCCTGAGTGTTTTGTTTATTTTTTTTTTTTGTTTGGGTTTTTTTTTTAATTATTGAAAGCAGCCCTTTGGAGAAGGACTTGGGGATGTTGGTTGATAAGAAGCTCAACATGAGCCAGCTTCAGTGTGCACTCACAGCCCAGAAAGCCAACCATATCCTGGGCTGCACCAAAACAAGTGTCATCCGCAGGTTGAGGAAAGTGATTCTCCCCCTCTCCTCTGCTCTTGTGAGACCCCATTGCAGTACTGTGTCCAGCTCTGAGGCCCCAACATAAGAGGGATGAGGACCTATTGAAGTGAGTCCTGAGGAGGAACAGGTTGCCCAGAGCAGCTGTGACTGCTCCCACCCCTGGAAGTGTTCAAGGCCAGGCTGGATGGGGCTTTGAGCAACCTGGTCTAGTTAAGGGTGTCCCTGCCCATGGCAAGAGGTTAGAACTGGATGATCTTTAAGGTCCTTTCCAAACCAAACCATTCTGTGATTCTGTGATTCGGATGGCCATTAACTGATGTATTACACAGCTGTAACTCAGGAGACACAAAGTGGGAAAAGTACCAGGTTAACTCTTCCGGCAGCAGCATCCTCCTCTCACTCACACACAAGCTCTCTTTTGTGTGGCTCACATCACACATCTGTGACAGGAAAAGGACACTGGGAAAGATGGTTCTTGGGAGTAGATATGGTCTAGATAAAGTGTCCTGGTAGACCAAAAATGGCTTTTGAGCTATTTGTGGGCCATAACTTCATAAACAGTTAAGCCTAAAAATAATTGGAAGCAGCCATATTTGTGGAATAATACCCAAAATAATGTTTGGATTTTTATGCTCAAAAGCTTCCCTTGCTTGTACTGTCAGACTCTGATGCCTGCAACACCATCACTATTAAAGACTTATTAAAAAAAAAAATTTAATTTCCTTCTTCTGACAAGGGCCAGTTTTTCTGCTGTAAGTTTCTAGCATCAATGCTTTTTATGAAGGAAAGCTCCCTTACCATTGTGTTGCAGCAGTGCCCCATGTTCTACCTTCTTTTTCATGTCATAGATTTGGATTGTCTCATCTTTGCTCCCAGTGACCACATATCTGTTATTCACAGCTACCACTGACAACGAGGCAGTGTGTGCATGATGTGTAAAATCAGGAGCAACCGTCCAGGACTGTAAATGAAAGACAAAATAAACAGCTTAACTTAGACTCTGAAGCTTAACTTAGACTGCATCATCCCGTACTTTCATTTTCTTTCAAGCAAAACATGAAAAAAATCTATGTGTAAAATGCAAAGGAATTACACTTAGCTGCAAGTATAATGGGATTTTACTGAGTTAATGTGCTCCTAGGAGATTAGTCTGAACAATTAAGAGTGCAAACCACCTCCTGTAATGAGCGTTCGGCTTAGATGAAGCTGCATATGAAAAAGCATCTCCACAGAGATAAATCTCTTGGACAAGGGAGGCGGATTCTCCCTATTTTCCATCATTGCAGGCTGGAGACACGCCTTCCACCTGACACCAGCCCCGCGAGGCACTGTGGCATTCATCCTATGCACTGCTGTTTACTCCCAGCTCCGCGCTGAACGGCTGAGAGGAACGAGCTCGCACCGCAGCCCCCTGCGCCCACGCGGCCGGTCGCTTCTCGGAGCTCCTCCGGGAGCCGGGGCCGCCTTCGGACCTGAGCAGCAGAGCGTCCGTGGGCCGCTCCCACACCGGCGCCAGCAGCGAGGGGCCGAGCCTGCGGCTGCAAGAGCCTGCCCCGCCCCCGAGGCGCTTTAAAAGCGCGGCCTGCGCACGGCTCTGCAGCCGCGTAGCGACGAGTCGGTAAGTACGGCTGTGCGCTTTTTCTTCTGTTCTTCCCCTCACCCCTTAGAGTGGGTTGGCGGGCGGCCGTTAGGGCGCATCCGCCTCCCTCCCGTTCCCGCCGCTTCCCCCACGTTACCTCGGCGGGTCGCACAGCGAACCCGAAGAGAACCTGCTCGTAGCAGCCCGCTACCAGCTCCATTCCCCCCCAACGCGCGGCACTAGCTTGGGGCCCTGCCTCCGTCAGCCGCGGTCCGTCCGCCGCGCTGCCTGCGCCCGCGCCGGGTCTGAGCATGCGGCTGGAGGCTGGCAGCGCTCCCTCGAGGAACGGTCTGCGGCCTCCGGCAGTCGTCGCGGAGAAGGAAGCGGTCGGGGGGCGGCGGGGGTGTGGGCTCCGCGGGTCAGGCTCCGCGGGTCAGGCTCCGCGCAGGGCAGCCCAAGCGGGAGGTCCTCGCGGGGCGGAAGTGGGGTTCGGCCGCTGCTGATGGCGGCGCGGAGGATGAGAGGGGTTAGTGCTGGGATCGGCGGGTGGGGGGGATATGGTGTGAAGGGGCACATCGCTGTGATCGAGGCCGGGCTGTGGGGGCGGCCGGCGGGAAAGGGAGCGCGAACCGATTCACTGCGCGACGGGAGGTGGAAGCGGCATCCGCCCTCCCTGCGGGGCCTCAGGCATCGCCTCACGGGCGGCTGGGCCGCGGGCGGGGCGGGGAGGCCTGGCTAGGCCCGGTGGCTGTTGGGCCTAAGCGACTCCGCGCCCGGTGACTACCCACCCCCTGGGGCACAGCGGAAGGAGAGCCGTGGCCTTCTCGTGAGGGCCCTGCGGAGTTTTCCTTATTTACTGTTTTTTTTTGTTCCGCTTCGTGTCTTATCGCGTCGCACAGTAAGGAGGAAGCGCGGCTGCTGCGGAGGGCCGCGGCCGGGCGGGGCGCACTTCTTGTCGGGCGCCGTGGCTCGTCCCTTCCCGTCGTGCCGAGTGGCTGATAAAAATGCGTCACGGCATGGTGCGGCCCGGGCCTGGGCTCGGCGGGTCCCCCCTTCCCTGACCCGGCTCCGCCTTCAGTGTCGGAGAAATTAACGCCGAGGGGAGCTGCTCGCCCTCTGCTTGGCTGAGCGGTGTGAGCACAGGCTATTTTATTTGCGAATGGCTTCGTCTGCCTTTTTGGCAGTGCAAACGTAGTGATACAAGCGTGGAATAAACGGTCTGGTGAAATGCGTGTGTAGTCCAATTGAGGAGGTGGTTGAATTCTGGAGGTTAAAGCTGCCCTACTGCTTAAATGAAACCTAGCTGTGATTGTAGCTACAGTTAAGGCAAATGGGGAAGAAAAAGTTAATACATCCTGTCTTAACTGCTTTTTAAATATTTTTGCCTTTTAGTGAAAAGATCAAGAGGCAGCCTTCAAGATCTGACAGGGAAAGAGCACAAAACTGCAATTTTGCATCGAAATCTGCAATAACCGGTTGAGAAACAGTTGCATCACTCACCTTCTGACAGCCTTTTGCAATAAAACGGCTTTGTAGTGTGTGCCATCTTCTGCTAAGTCTGCACGAGTAAGAAGTGGTAAGTTAGAAGTATTAGAAAGATATGAATTCAGACATTAATATTTCAGTGTTTGGAGCATGGAAGGGTTTATGGTTCCTTTTATCAAAACGTAATGCTTGACTTAGAGAAACATCACTGTGTTGATGTTTTTATTAATAATGACCTTCTTTGACAGGGTGATGTTGCAGCTGATAATTCAGGTAATGAGCACAGTTAGGCTTAGTAAGAGGGCACATGCTAACTTTACTAGTATGTGCTTGTGTTTAAGGGCTTATTTGTACTTGACTGCTTTCTTGGGCTCAGAAAGAGTGCAGGGATGAAGTAATGACATGCATGGATGCTCTTAATTATGACATGGCTATCTTGTGTCAGGTCAGTTTTAATACATTTTCAGAGGTAATGGAGGTAAATAAGAATTGGTGAATGAACAGCTGTATATGGAAGTAGATGCAAAATACTTTGTAAACGAAACATTTCTGCATTTCTGTATTGATTGATACTGGCTAGTTGAGTAGGGGGGTAAAAGGCTTAAAGGCGATAGGAATCAACAAAGAGGTACGTATGTCTTCAGGAAAGTGTATTCACTGGTTTAGTGGTAGCAGTAGAAGGTCATTGGTTGTTGCCAACTCGCTGGTAGTGGAAGAGGCAAAAGAGAAGATGTACCTGAGAAAATGTGCAGAGAAAGATCATGTTTACCCGTACTGTGCCCTTTGGTTTATTTCTTTTGTTCTTTAGCACGTAGAAGATACCACAGCTTGTTTTTAGCTGCATAATTTGTGGTAAAAGTGAATCAACTTCTAATTTTAGCTAAAAGGGAGAAAACCCAACAAACCACCCAAGGGGCTGTACAAAATGTATTGAAGCCTCTATCTCTGATGCCTTGTTTTTAAGCTGTTTTAGAATGTGGATTTTCTGTATTACTGTGTTACATGTAGGTATTTCAGAAGTAAGGGTAAGGTGTAGGTGACTTAAAAGCTCTCTAATTTTCTAGTGCATTTGCTAGTGGGGAAAACTTTGTGGACTATTAAGTTTTAAGAAAATGAGGATGACTTCTAATCATAATCCCATTGGTCATATATTGTCTTTATTGCTGTTGCTTTAGCAGTGAAAAGTTAGAACTTGGAAATCTAAGTTCTAAATTAATAACATTAAAAATGTAAGGCAAGATGACCATCTTTGCAAGTAATTTGTCTGAAGGCGCAGATTCTTCATCTACTTGTTCCTTTCCCACATGTTTTTCAGCTGAAGAAGCTGAAACTGAACCTGTGCAGCCGTAGTCTTCGAGAAGGGCAGAAGACAGTTTGAGCCATGGCAAGCCAGGTAAGATTATTTGGTCAGAAATTCAGGCTTGCAGTGCCTAAATGGATTCCAGAACCATACTCAGAATTTCTGGTAAATGTGAAGCTGAAATAGCTAGCTTGCTCTGAGTTGGGCGTTCTTTTAGTCCTATGATTTCTTCTGGCAATGTAAGTGATGGCTGTCCTCGGGACACTTAATTGTGTCAATTGAAGCAGGTTGGGGGCATAACATTAAGTTTTGCTATTTGGATTACTTGAGCATGAGTTCTTCTGAAGGACCTTGCGTGTAACACTCTCTATGTAAGATACGCATAGAGGTGTTCTAGTGGAAGAACGTTAAAGCCTGCGTAAGTAAAAAATGTTGCAAACATCATTCTTATTTTTGGAAGTCTTTGTTCTTCAGAATCTTAAGCGAGGGAGGCAACCTGTGTTAACATGGCTGTTGTCTCCCTTGTTTTTCTGTAGTTGCCCCACTTCCTTTTTAAACTGTGTTTCTTTGGGTTTTGGTTTTTCTTCCTTTTTTTTTTTTTTCTCCTGCAAGAGGTGTTTTTTTTATGCCTCTTCCTGGCCTTGCGTCTGGGTTTGAGTTTTCCCTCAGCCAAGCTAGTGCCTGTTCCAGGTCTGCTTTCTCCTTATATTCCATTAATCGGCCTCCTGTCGTTCCTGGCCTGGGAGAGTAAGTCAGAGCTGGGTAGTGAGGAAAGGCATCTCACGTAAGAGAAGAATCCCTAGGTGAGGAGAGATATAGGGACAGCTGAGATCCCTTCTAGGCAAGAGTGATGATTTCCCTGCCTCTTCGTCACTCAGACTGCTGCTGCTACAGGGTTTTTTGGAGTCCTGGAGCTTGAGTGGAACACAGTCCAGTCCTGAAGCTAATTAACATTTAGGATTGGCCAACATCGAAGTGCTGTCTGCTTTTTCCCTAATTCCAAGAGGAAGCGGTCGATCCTGTAGCCAGCTTGACAAGTCAGGGGAATATGGCTGTTCATACAATCCTTTGGCTCTGTTATTTTTGCCAGGCGTTTTCCCCAGAGGCTGCTTTCCCTCATGGGAGGCGGAGGGAGAAATGGGACCCCAGGCTTCTTTCAAGGGCAAGGTGAATATGGGGAAATCACCTGTGGTGATGGGGAGTGGGAGGGAGGAATGTAAATGAGGCTAAATGCTATAAAGGTGATTTTTTTTTTTCTTCCAACAGGACTTGCTGGCGAAAAAGAGAGAATGTCTTCAGGCCTACAGCTGGTGGAGAACGCCACAGAAGAAACGGAAGAAAAAGAACAAAATAAAGCCAGGAAGAATAGAGTTTGTCCCTAGTAGTACTGCAGCCAGGTAAAGAACTTCTGAAAGAAGCTCTGACCCCTTATCTGCTGAAGTTAATAGTAACCTGTGAATACCACAGCTTATTTTTAAAATCCTGAAATGGTACACCTGGTGCCTATACGTTTAAGTTTTGCTAATGGAAATGCATTGCCAATAGAATAATGAAGCTATCCTGTCTGCTTCTGCCATAATTGATAAGAAGTGGTGGCAAAGTAGTTACAGCTTTTTTGAATCATGGCTGTAACTTGAGTTAGTTTTTTTTTCTGAATGTTTTTGCTTTCCTCCCCTTCAGACAACAAATGCCCTTTTTTTAAAAAAAAAAAAAAAAACAAACGAAATTCTTAAAGTTTTTTATAAAATGGGTCATCGAAATGCATTTTCTTATTTTTGTTGTGGAAGTGGCAGAATGGACCCCGATAAATTGAGAACTCAGTGTGAGATTTCTGTACATTACTCTGCAGAGCTTTGCAGTCAGTACTCCTCTCAGATTTTGTTTCCTTGTTTGTGCAGTGATAACTACCTCCCTGTATGTTATGTACCTTAATACCTCAGTCAGCTACCTTAGTCTCAAGCTTGAAAATCGTTCTCTCATCTTTTTAAAGACCAGATTATTCAATATTTGTTGGGGAGCTTACTCCAGAAGTGGATGATTTCCAGCTCTATGACTATTTCCTAAAGAGGTACCCCTCATGTATTGATTGCAAAATAGCAACAGACCTGCTGGGATACTCCAGGTAATGCTTGTGAACATTCGTAATGCTGTCAATGTTTGCTTCTATAAGTAACATACAGGAACTTGCATTGGAACCATTGCTACATTTTCTTCAGGGGCAGGAAGAGAAATTAGTCTCTAGGATTAAATTTTTTGTCTTTTAATGGCATAAATATATTTCTAAAACTTTCTGGTGTAAGCAGTTAACATAATCTTCTGTTTAGCCATGTGTAATTAGTAATCAGATGGTGGGGGAAGGGAGAGCTGTCACCAAAATATGTGCTGCTGTGCTTACATACAGTAGTGCATCCATATAGTCTTTTGCAGTACTGAAGACAGTAATTCCCTTTTTCCATGTGGGAGAAAAGTGTAAGGCCTGGCTATTCTTAGGGGGGTGGGAGACTGAAACTGTATTAACACGTTAGTAAATAAAGCTTAGCAGATGTTATACTTGCCAGGCAGTGAGTCAAGCAGAGATGAGTTTACTGTTCAGTGCTGGCTGTAATAGACTAATTGAAGAAGCTTCAGAGAAAGGAAGTTTAAAAAGGATGATAGTATAGTAGTAGAAGTGGGTTAATAATTAACTGCTGTAGATGCAGAGACATGGAATCTGATTACTTACACAGATAGCAATTAAACTGTATAGTTTCACTGGCTCTCAGCAAGTTGCATTGTAACGCTATCAAAGAACAAGCTTTTGGCCCAAGATTTTAGTTTTGTGAAAGCATCTTCTGTGTAAGTGCACATGCCAGAGAGGTTGCTTAGCTAATAGAAGATACAGTAGCTGCTATCTCCTGGGTGTTTTCTTTTTTGTAGAAGACAGAAATTGAATTAATTAACTTTGTAACTGTTGTGCATACTAGAATTTTGTTTTCTCCCTTTTGAAAATTGTAGAGGGTATGCCTTTGTCAGATTTGGTGAGCAAGGTGATCAGATGAGGGCACTGCAAGACTGCCAGAATGCGCCAGGTCTGGGGGGAAAACGAATCCGGCTGAGCATAGGAATTTCTAAAAGGTAAAAAATGAGTTGTGAATTGATACAATAATTCTAAATAATCAGGTTCTTGTAGCTCTGCCTTCTTAAAGTCTGTGGCTCCTGTATAACGGCTGTACACACAATGCAGTCTACAAAATCAAAAATACATAAGTACTATGTTTCGATTCCATGGATTCATCAACCTCTTTCAGGATTGCTGGGGGAATCTAACTGTGAGTCTAGCCCAGATCATGTAACTTGGGCTTAGCTGCTGTTGCAACCAGCCTTAATTCTTATAATAGCAAAGCTGAATGCATTCATAGATACTTTCCAGGATTGGGCCTGAAGCAGGTAGAAGGAACAAGAAGTGTTTTTGTATGCTGGGGAGCTTTTCTTCTAGACCTTTCTCTCTAGTTTAGGCAATGTAGCACATAACTGGTTTTACAGTAGGCTGGCAGAGAAGGGAGCTTTTAAGTGGAAAAAGACAGAATATAGTAGGGAAGAAGCTAAAGCTGATGTTACTGAAGCAATTTTAGAATATTATGCTTTTCAAGTGATTGGGACAGCAGGGAATTTAGAATGGCTTGATTTTGAGAGGGTTTGTTACTTTGCCAGCTCTGTTCTCTCTGTCAGTTATTTAAAGCAATTCAAGTCTATGAACAGAGAATTGATACCAGATTTGATAACCTTCAATCCAGGATACAGACAAAAATACAACTTTACATTAAACAATTTCAGTATATTCATGATGTATGTGCAGTTAAATAGTGAAAATAACAGCTTTTCTCTGTACCCTGGATAATTCTGTAAAGGTCGCCTCTGCTTTGGAATGGAAATGCTCTTATGCAAGAGAGCACTGTCCAGAATAGCACTGACTAAATTATTTACAAACAAGAAGAGGTCACAGAGAAACAGGCTTCCTCACTTCTGCTATCCAGAAAAATGTTGGCAGTACTTCCAGATTTTTCTTTCATACAGAGATGCATGTAGGAGAGAAGTTAGTAGCAGAAGACTTTGAGACATTCTGTAGTCATTTGTTTACTACAGTAGCAAGACAATAGGATACCTGATTGAGAACATGTGTAGCTTCACAGTCATGAAACTGATGTAGGTATCAAAATACACGAGTAATCTGTATTTGTTTCTGAATGGCTGAGTACTATACTTTCCCAGCATCAAAATATCCAGCCATCAGAGTAGTTTGTCACTAAGGCACTTACATTGGAAACTCTTCTTTCTCAGCTCCTTCAGTTTGCATTCCTGATAAAAAGCCTGGTTCTGAGTTTTCTGTAATGAGGTGGAGATACACAGAAATTGGACTCTGCAGACACAGGAGGCCTGCCTGAACAAAGCCAGTGAAGCAATGTCTTAAGCATAGAGGATTATTTTTGAATGTGCAGCTGGACTTTGTGAATGTATTTCATGTAGCGTACCTCTGTTCTAGTACAGACAACACCTGTGCATTGATTCTAGTGTGAAGTTGTCCCTGGGAAAATTTATTCAGGTAAAAGAAAGTAGTGAAAACTAATCAGCTGGCCCTATGGTATTAACTAAACAAAAAGATAGAAGAGCTAACTAAGACTCAACACATCTTTAAAGCAGCTGTGCTTGACAGATGTCTCTGGTCTTAATAAATTTGTTTTCTATCAGTAGCTTGCTTGTACAGATATTAAATATGCTCAAAATGAATACCAATAAGCATCATGGTGTTCATTAATCCATGAAAATAATTACTTTTGGTATTGCAGAGGTGAGAAAATTTGCTTCTGTATAAACTTGAGATCTTGTGCTGTGATTTAGACTGTTGCTTTTGGGCAACTATTCAGAAAAGCTTCCTTTCAAACTTTGAAGTCTGTAAGCTAGTAAATTGTTTAACTTCAGAACTGGGTTTGCAGTTTATTGTTCTCAAATTCTAAGTCTGTGTAACTTCCCATGTTGCAGGCTTAAAGCAGAATTCCAGCGGTACCAGTCATACAACTACAATGATTATTACCAAGATTATCAGAACTACTACTCGCAGTGGAATTACGATCCTTACGCTGACTACAACTACAGCTCTTATACTCCCTATGATAACATGCAAGCTGTTGGAGACTGCTCTTTAGGAGATACTCTTATGGCTCCAGCTGTTTTTGAGGTAAACATACTACACATTTGCTTTAAAGAAGAAAAGTTCATAAATTTTAAGTTGTGCTAATTGTGTGAGAGCAAAAAGTCCTAAAACTGAAATCCTGCTTTCTGCTTAGTATGGGTGTTAAAACAACAGGCTTCATTGAGAAATATCTTTTAAGTGTTTAAGTACCGCATCTATAGAACTAGAGATTAATACACCATTATTCATGAATGCCAAATAACAGTTCTAATGGCCTACTTGTGTAGGCTTCCTCTCTTCCTGTTTTTCTGATGTACTTTCCTTAATTGAAGAATTGAAGAATTATTTTAGGATGGTCTTACGTTAGATCAGCTAAATTCTCAAGTGAAACTTCCAGAAGTCCTTTCTGACCTGAACTATACTGTTACCGTAAAAGTTGGTTGGAGAAACTCTGAGACTGTGATTTTGGAGTACAGTTATTTCATATCTGTGATGCTTTCCAAAATGGATTATGATTATAATTCAGTTTAAGAGTTTGGGTTTTTTTTTCTCTTTAGGAAACTTCAGCTATGACTGAAATCAATGATGACCTAATAACTGAAGGTAATTGAGTTTAGCCGTACTTGCACCCTTTAACAATACAAGCCAATGACTATTGCATGAAGAATGTTTTGCAAATCAGCTGATACAGTGGGATCCTCTGTGTGTTAAAGCTGAGATGAGGTTAGGATTTTAAAGCTGATAGTGGTACACCGCATCAAGTAGAATGGGACATTGTCAACAATACAGTAGGTTTCTTTGTAACTTAGCGTTCATTCTCCTTCTGAAATGGTTTGGTACTAAATTTGTAATGTCTGTGTACTGATTTTGCTAAGCATATTCTGCATTAAGCTTATGAATATGCAAAAGATTTGTTTGCAGAACCCTGAGGTAAAAGCTTACATTGCAGGTCCTAAAATGAAGAGTCAGCTTGTGCTTAAAGATTTGGTACAAAACTTAATTGCTTGGCCTGGAAGGTTTTCAGGCAATTCCTTGCATAGAGACAAGTCTTGTCAGTGTTCAGAAACTGTCCTCTCTAACACATTGTAGTAGAAATTAAATGGATTTGGGGAAACTTCCATAGTTAATTACCCTTAAAACTGTTCTTTATCTTGGAATGCCAGTGTAGTCCTAGCATTCTAATACACAAATTCCAAAAGAAGCTGGACTTGTCAGATTTGTTAAAATTGTAGGTGAAAAAACATCTTCCTACCTTTACTATTAAATATCACATTTAACTAAAACACATTTTAGTAGTCACTTTTTTTGTGTGTGTGTGCATCCCTCCCACTTGTACTTACCAGACTTTTATTTTCAGATCCACAGCTTTACTTGGATGTTGATGAAATGAACAGACAATTTATGGAGACAAGTGAAGAACTCTATGATTCCCTCATGAATTGTCACTGGCAACCTCTGGATACGGTCACTTCTGACATCCCCTCTGCTATTTAAGTGTCTTATATAGCATGACCGTAATGACCAAGGTGCTAAAATTACATTTCTTCTACATTACTCTAGATCATAAGTTTTAAAGCACAATGATAGGTTGGGTTTTTTTGCTATACTTTTGACAGTTCCTGTAATTTTTTTTTGTTCATCACTCAGAGCATCTTGAAATCATGTAAATATTCTAGAAATGTAAAGAGTTTGATGGGGTCTAAAGATAGACTTGCCTGTGTAAATAAAATTTTGTTTCTGCAAACCTGCCAGCAAGGGATTTTACTTACATATGTGAAGCACATTCTCTTCTGGCTTGTGGAATTTAGCTGGAGGCAGTAGGGGTATTCCACCTGCCATTGGTATGGACATCAGGTGTAGCAAAAACTAGTTCTCACATACTTCCAAGTTACCTAGGCAATCAAGCTCTTCACACATTTGATTAGATGGCTTGTGTATATGGGAGATGCTCCCAGAGTTTGCCATGGGAATGCTTGGGCTGCTCCTGCAGTCTGCTGGCACTCACTGTACTACTGTTGATCTGTTAGGTCAGTTAAAATTGCTTTATCAATACATGATTTTAAACATAGCTAAGGGCAAACTTTCAGCTGCCATAGCTGCGAACATTCCAAAGACTAAAGATGATCCCTGCTGACAATTTTATTCTGCCCTTCTTCCTGTTAATCTCCACTGACACTTCACAGCAAAGAAACTGGTGTAACATGCTCTTAAACCTAAAACTCCTCTGAGAAAGTAATTTTTTTTAAAGAAAACCATTGAGAATAAAACTATCCTAGTAAAACTTGACACCTAAGTTGCTAAACATCTGATTTTTTTTTCCAGTTTTCATGCTTAGGTGTTTGATAGTGATGAGGTTATAAATTTTTTGTAGTATGAAGAGTTTTCAGTATTTGAGTCAAAGGAGCCTAGGGAGGTAGCAATGAGGAAAGTTCTGCTTTAAGTTAGCAGCTTCTGAGTGGCTTCTTCTAAACTCTTCTTATAAGGAAGGGTATAAAGTATTTTCTAGTCATAGGGACTTCTTAAGCCCATGTGTTTGCAAAAGTATTTACTGTGCTTAATGTACATGATAAAATAAGTTGGGCTGGAAACAGAAGAATGCTCTTCCAAGAAAACAGGTATTAGAAATTATCAGAGCTAGTAACTGTGGAAGCTGCTAAAGCTAGTGAAGACATTTGCCATGTGTGTTTTTGAGGCAACCTAAACCATAATTGCTGTGATGGCAGATGAAGTTCTCTGGCTTTTTTTAGTGACTTAATTACATTAAAATTGTGTTCATAACCTATGTGCTGTTCTTAAATTTGAAATGTTGTATTTCAGAGTGATGACTTGGTGTGGGCAGATCATTTCTAGCTGCTGACCAGATTCTCTTTACAGCTTAATTTTCAGCTAGGAATGTTTTTCAAAATTCCTCCCATGAAGTGCAAATGTTCTAAAACAGAAAAAGCTTTTGGAGTACTAGAGGAAGTTCATTCTTCCTGGATTTTTTGCAGGTACACATGTAGGAAGAGACAGAAAGTAAAAAACCTCACCTAGGCAGGAGGAGTAGCATCACAGTTTTAGGAACTGTTTTACCTGCTTTGGAGAGATCTAGTTGCAAGGTAACTGCAACTACTTTGAATTTAGATTTCTTGGATGAACGTTTCCTTTTTGTGAAGTGGTAAGATGCTGGACGGTGATGGTAGGGAAACAATAAGAATGTCAGGAAGCGGAGTAAAAAAAGCAAAGAGAATCTGGGTAGGAAAGGGGGTGCTTGTGTGCCTGCATAGAATGGTTTCAGAGGACTGCAGTAGGGAGGGAACACAAGTTAGTAGCCGCAGGCCTCTTGAATTTGGATGGGAGTATTAAAGCTTCAAAACCATACAGGATTTGATGCCGCTTCAGTTGTGGTGT
Organism: Psittacus erithacus; assembly: GCA_009867235.2. NCBI lineage: Eukaryota > Metazoa > Chordata > Aves > Psittaciformes > Psittacidae > Psittacus > Psittacus erithacus. The sequence continues at coordinate 38,902 of WYDI02029144.1, read as the reverse complement.
GGTGTGTAGCTGTGTTGCTTGAACGGGGTAGTACGAAAAGGTTTAAGGGATTTTGTACCTATCAAGCACCATCACTACGAGCAGCATGACAGCTTGCAGGTCTGTGCCTGTGTTGTATCATGCTTTGAAGTTGCTTGCATAGCATCACTAATGTACTGAAGTTGCAGCAAGTAATTTGTTAAAAGCTTTTCTTGTATTACCAGTTAAAAATCAGATGCTAAAGATGTGCATTGGCTCAGCAGAAATCCTGTGGAGCATCTATGCTAATTTTTGGTATTTGGGAGGTTGACTATGTAATAAGGAGCCCATGCAGCTATGGGGCTTCACTTAGTCTGACACTGTACTAACACAGTCTGTAGCCACTCCATTTATGCATATTTTACCTGTTAACAAGGTCTCTGGACTAGAGACTGTTTCAGACATGCATGTGCCTTCTGTAAGTACCCATATAGTGAAATTTCTGTGAAGGTAATGCAGTGAAAGAGATGGTTTGGGCTGTTACTTCTCCCAGCCTGAGAAATGTTGGGGCTGTATTTTCTTCCACTCAACATATGAGAAAAATGAGGCAAGGAAGACTGTTGAGAGCAGCCCACGTGATACTGTCCTAAAATAGTTCTCTGACCTCTTTTTCTGTCTCCTGAGCCTTGCTAGCTTATTCTTCCTTCCAATTAGGAGTGCATATGTGGGATCAAGATTGTGTGTGCAGCATATACTCTTTACAGGAAAGGCACTATAGAATTTCTTCCCTGTATTATTGGTGTGGTGTTACCCATGAATCCCAAATACAGGAAGCAGTGAGTGCATCACAACTGTGAGAATATATTGCTGAGACTTTCTACTGACTAAACTTACAGCTGTTCCACAACTGCCCATCTGCATTAGCTAGCTTAAGAAACACCTGAACGCATCATGCTCATGCCTGCCATCAGTTCTACAAAGATCTGACTGCAGTGGGAGCATTTAAAAACAAAACACAAGTCTTAGAAGCAACTTTTTCAACACCAGTCTGTTTCATTTCTAGTTGTGTTTTGTCTCTGCTGTACCCAGCTGAAATGTGTGGTTGGTGGTTTTTGTTTTTTAAGCTTGATGGAAGAATTTTTGTTTTCCAAGAATATCTAGTATTGGGTTTATAAACTCTTCATTGCATCTAGCTGTGATAGTGCCTTTACTCAAAACCTGCTCATTTCTTTGAGTTGTGTTTTTGTTTTCTATCACTTCTCTGCACAAAGAGGTTTTAGTAGGATGGCTTGAGGGGCTACTAATCCTACAGTCAGTGAGCAGGGAGAAGGAAACAGGCCCAAAAAGGTAAAGAGTACTTAGAAAGGGTACAAAATAGTTAAATGGTACTTAAGCCATGAATGTTTCTTTTTGCAGGGATGCTCATGGACCAACTGCTTCTTTCTAGCGCTACCTCAAAGTAACTTGCAGATATAACTCACAGGGAAGATTGATCAAATGGTGATGATCCCTATCATTCTGCTGGAGATTATATATATTTGCCTTTTGTTTCGTCTTACTTCTAATAACATATATTTAAGTTCAGTGACTCATGTCAATAGACATTATTCGACTACATCAAGTATTTCTGAGTCATGAGTGTCATTAAAGGCATGTCACTGTATGGAAATTGTTCTAAATAAGTAAAATGGAAGTAAAATAAGTAAATAAAGCAGCACTTGAATTTACAGAGCAAACATAGTGTAGCTGCCTTTGCCACCTCCATGGAAGAGAAAATGTGTGTGTACAGGTTGCTCAATACATTTGGTGTGCATTGGAAAGGGGGAGTTTTGTCTTCAATTTGCTCAGCTCTTAACATGTCCAGTGCATGAGTGGTTTTAGTCAGTTCCCCACACAGGTATGATCTTAAGTGTCAGTGTTACTGCTGATGAACATCTGTTACCAAAGGGCACACAGTGTGTCCCCCTTGGTAAATCTTGCACTTCCCATAATGTAAATATGTCATGATACATCCTTCCTTGCCCTCCCCTCGGTTGGAATTTAGCAAGACAATTGCATCCTGGACAGAAGAGAGTTACAATTCCAGGCTAAAATGCTAGTTTTTTCTTGTATTTTGGTGATTAAATCGACACAGATTTTTTTTGAATAGCATATTGTAGAAATGGAGCCTTGTCCGAAAATTGAGCAGTAGGTGTTGTATACCAGCAGTTTACAGGAGGGGAGGCAGTTCTTGCAGGTGACTTCTACACCTGTAAGTTCCACATTTGGAGGGGGTTATCTGCCACTGTGAGACATCTCACTTCACACGCAATTGTATTTATGGCAGTAGGGTAGTAGAGGAAAAGACTTGGGAGTTCTGTACTTCATGAGAATACATACTTGGAAAGTAATTCCACGCTGTGGGAATTTTAGAAATGCTCATCCTTAGGTAACCATGAGAGCAGGACTGAGAAATGGAGGAGCAGCAGGTTATGCAGGAAAGCTGGGAAGATACTGATGAAGTTAAAAAACATTACAAAGCTAAGACTGGGCAGTACCAGCCCCACAACAGCATTCCTTCTGGAAGTGGTTCCTTCACTGCTGCTGGTGGTTTGCATTTCTTCAGGACTTTGGAATCACCTGTACTGGTGGGGCATTGGCATGGGTTCCCCAGAGAAGTTGTGGCTAATGCCATCCCTGGCAGTGTTCATGGCCGGGGCTTTGAGCAACCTGGTCTAGTGGAAGGTGTCCCTGCCCATGGCAGGGGCTTGGAAGCACATGAGCTTTAAGGTCCCTTCCAACCCAAACCATTCCAATATGCACACTCTTCAGGTGTGTGCTGTGACAAATGCTTTTGTTTCTGGTTGAGGGGGTGCACACTACATCACCGCTCTGTCTTTTCACTGTTAAGCACCTGTCTCTGTAATTTTCTGGTATATTCTGTGACTGGTTTTCTGACTTCTACGCAGGGAAGGCGTTTGTGGTTTTCTGCTCTGCTGCATCATTGCCAGGGTGGATCAATGCACTTAAGATGTAGAGCTGTAAGATTTTCCTCAACTTTTAGCAGAATAAAAGACGCACACACACCACTTTTACATGTTAAAAATTTGTACTAGAAAAGAGGTCGTCGTCTTATTTTGAGGAGGAAAAGGCTATGCTGAAGCTTTTTATACTCACCTGCTTCCAATCCGCCAAAAGCGAGCAACTGACCTGCAGGTTCTCACTTGCACTGCTCATACAACTCCGCCTAATGGCGGCACGCCGAGAGAACACCTCTTGCCCCACCGGCTCCATCCCTTCCCTGCCGCGTCCCCCAGGAACACGGGAATCCCCGTCCCCCGGGGCGGCCCGCGTTACGCCGGCACGGACAGTGGGCGGGTAAGTTGCGCTCACCGGCGGCGAACGCACCCCGGCGGAGCGCCGCCGCCTGGGCTTACCCGGCGCAGCCTCGCCCCGTCACACACCTCCGCTGCCGGGCGCGGGTTTCCCCCCCACGCCGCTTCGCGGATCCCGGCGGTCCAGCGAGGGCGCTGCCCGCGAGGCGGGCGGACGGGACGTTAACACTGCCGCGCTGTGGCGCAGCCCCAATCGCTTCCCGCGAGCGGGCGGTGCCCGGGCGCGCGAGGGCTGCCGGTCGGTCCCGCTCTTGTGACGCAGCCCGCGCAGGGCAGTGACGCACGGCGGCCCGGGCGGGCGCTGTGTGGTTGGTTGGTCCGTCGGCCGGCTGGAGCGGGGCGTGGGGGGAGGGGTACAGAGGGTCGGCCGCGAGCGGGCGGTGCAGCGCGGTACGGTGTGGGGCTGGCCGGCGCCGGTGCGGCGCGAGCGAGGGGCGGGCGAAGGGCGCGCGCGGGAGCGCGGGGGGAACGCGAGAAGGAACGCGCGCGTGCGCGCGCCCCGGCGCGCGAGCCGAGCGAACCGGCGGTGTAGTGGCGCGGCGGGGAGGGGCAGGCCGCGGAGCCCCCAGCGCAAGGCCGCGAGGCGCGTGGCGGGCGGGAGGGAGCGGTGCGCAGGCCGGGCCGGGCCGGGCCGGGCCTGGCCGCGCCGCACCAGGCTAGGCTGAGCCTGAGCCTGAGGCGGTGACAGCGCTGAGCGGCGAGTGTAACCGGGCCGCAGCGCAGGAGCGCGCCTGCACGAGGCGGCCGGCGGGGGCGGGGGCCGGGCCCGGCGCGCGCGCGCGGCGGGGCCGGGGCAGCGGTGGGGGGGGAAGGGGACAGTAGAGGGGCCGGATCCCATCATGGCCTCGGACGGCGGCGGCGGCGGGGTCGGCGGCGGCGGCGGGAAGATTCGGACCCGGCGGTACCACCTGGGCGCCGCGAAGCCTCCCTATGCGAGGAACAAGCAGGTGAGGCGCGGCGGCGGGAGCCTGCGGGTCACCCCCGGCGGGGGGAAGGCCTATTTCCCTGAGCCCCCTCAGCGGCGGGAGCAGGCCCGGCGCGGCGAAGCCTTCCCCTTGTTTCACCTTTCCCGCTCCCCATCCCCACACGTGCGCGGCTTTGGGTCGGGGTTTCCCAGTGGAGCGGCCCGGGGGGTGGAGAAGGGTTTCCCGCCGGGGCCGCGGGCATTGTGGGATTTCCGGGCGCTCTCCCCGCTCCCGCTCCGCCGGCAACCCCGGCCCTCGGGGGGATCCTCTTCTCCCTTTTGTCTCCCGCTGAGCCGGGGGAGATGCCCCCGCTTGGCAGGGGGTTCTTTCCCCCGCCCTGCGGCTGGGGTAGGCCGGCCAGCTTTCGGCGGGGTGGTCGCGGGGTTTTGTCTCTGGGCTGTGCGGTTCCTTAACGACCCCGGGGCGAGCACCCGGAAGAATAAACTGCTGTCTGTATGCACGCGGCTCGGAGTGAGGTGTTATCCTCTCCCCCGTTAAACTAATGCTGGGTTGTCAGGCGTAGGTGCTCTTCAGATTTAAGTGCATCACTTCTAAGATCTGTGTTTCTTGATAAAGTTCAAATCGCAAATGAGTTTGAGCCGGGCATCCTCGACTTTTTTTTTTTTTTGTGGGATGCTGCATGTAGAGCCCTCGGGTCTGCATCTGGCAGTTTCTTCAGCCTCTTTCCTGTGACTAAATGTGCTGATGCAGTGCAAGTGAAATGTAATTCATAAGGTATTTGCTCTCCTTTGTATTGTAGGACAGAGTAGACGGATAACAAAAACTAGTGTAAATTGTGGCACAAAGAAGAATCCCATGCCATTTAGAGTGGCTGGAGGGGGGAGGAAGCACAGATCTTCCCAACTGCCACTAGCCAAGAAATTGCAAGATGCCCGCAGACAGTGCTCTGGAAATTACTTCCACGTGTATTTATGAACCTGAAGTTGACTGTTCAGCCAAAACCTTTGCGTTATTGCATTGATAACGTGAGCTGCGGAGTTGAGTATTATATGCAAAATTGAGGGAGTGCTGTGCGTGAGTCGTTGCTTGATTAGTTTCTCTTATTTGGGAAATACTGCGCTTAGTCTTTTATATAGTGTTATACGGCAGTGTTGTCCTTGAAAATCTAGCACGGTGGCTTCATACAGAGGTTCGCTGCTCTTTCAGAGCAGATGTCAACAGCTCTTAGGTGAATGCTGGAATAATGTTGAAATTCCTGTGTCTTGTGTGTATTGATCCTGTGTAGGTAACTGATAAACCTTACGCTTGAATTTGAAATAATCAGTGTAGATAGTTTTCTGACTCTTCCATTGTCTGTTATCTCGGCACTTTTTCCAGTAGGTTTATTGAAACAATGTGCCAAAGCAGGCACGTGCTTGGGGAGATCTGTGGGATTCTGCCTAGAGAATGGATGCTGCAAATTGAGTACGTAGATCAAATTAACAGTAATATACTGGGGGGGGCGAGGGAGTTGGGGGGGGAGAGGAGAATTGTAATGATTAAATAAATAGGCAAACTGATAGATGTCAGACATGTCCACTTCTTCTAATGGATAGCTTTTTAACCCTGTGCAGCTAGCTAACCTGCATTACATTTAAGATGAGATCTGGGTAGATAGCTAGCTCAAATGGGAATTAGTTCACAAGTGTTCCTATTTTCAATATAATGCCCACTCTGCAGAAGTATTCAGCGCTTTAGTGTTAATTGTCTCTCGCTAATGAGTCTAGGAAGACAAGAAAGTGCTTAATGCAATCCTGACATGAGGTTATACCTCTGATTCTGATCCCCCTGTTATCAATAGGTAGGTTCATAGAGATGCTTTAATAGAACTCTTATAGGTGCTTGTGGTCAAAGCTGCAGTCCTGAAAACCCTCAGTCTCTTCTCATTGAGCTCTGAAGGTGCCTTAGCTCAGTACTCAGTTTAGCTGATACCTTTAAAGTTCTTGGGACATCTGATTGTTTAAATTTTTTTTTCCACTTCTGTGAGCGATGATGAGCATGATACCTAGCTCATGACTGACTGCTTTCTGGATGTTATTTTGCTATAGTCTCCTGGGGAGTTCAGTCAGGTGAGAATTCTCCGATTGTGCCCAACATGTGCTGCCGAGTTAGTCTGCTATAAAGTACAGTGACAGCTTTAAAAGACAGTTGGAAGAGGAGGTGTTGCTGCTGCTGCTTTTTAATGACTATTAGCTAAATCATTTGTTCAGAATGTGGTAGACTCTGCTTCAGATGCCTTTTTGCCTGGAGGGATCAACCTACATCTTCCACTTTCTGGGCAAATATCCCGGTTGCCAAGTTGTGTGTTGTCTTCAGTTCTCCTGGCTGAAGCTGTGTTACTATCCAGAAAAAGAAAGCATGATTCACTGAGCCAGAAAGAGGATGTCTAAGAAGGTGTTGCTCTCCAAGACAGGCTCTGATCCTTGATTTCAGAAGATGTTTTATGTTAGATGTTCCTTGGAGCAAACATGCAAAGCCTAACATTCTCTGCCCTTTTCTCCCTAAGTGTCTGGTCATTAAACTTAAGAGCCATGCATCATTATGTTTATGTGCGTGTTTTTTTAAAATCTAGAGCCTTTTTTAAAAGCAGCCTCAAATAGGAGAGGTAAGCAGATGCTGCCTGGAAGAGAAGAATCAGTTGCAGTTTGCGTATTCTGGAAGGTGATGATATGGCTACAGAGTCCCCCACTCGTGAAGGAACTAAGCCATGGCATTTTCCCTTCTACCATCCTGCATTATAAAAAGTGCACTGTCAGCAGTGATATTAAACTAACATGCAGAAAGTAGCAGCACTGTTAAGTAAAGATGGTATAGACTCACCCACTGTGAAGGTTTGTGAGGTGGGAATCACATCTCAGAAAGAGCCCTGTTGTAGCTCTGTGTTGGGCATTCTGGGGGTAGAACTGAGGAATCCCTCCGCATTGACTGTGCTTGCCTAGTTGCTAAGTGTTGACAGCTCCATGCTGAATGTGTTGACTTTAGATTACACTGTGCTTAGTGTGCTACCTGTTTACTCAGCCATCTCATGCTGAAATATCCAGCCTCCCTCTGTACTGTGTAAGGAGCTTAGGCACTTGGGCTAATATTACAGCTTCTCTGAGAGCTAAACATGTGCAAGCAAGGAGCTGTTGTGTCTCGCATCTGGGTTTCATCTTCCGGATGTGGCCATGGGGCTTCTAAATGCTGGTTTGTCCTCGTCATGTAGGTAGGCTGATGATAGGGATTACATGGTATGGGTGTGTTATTGGGATGACTGTTTACATTGCTGAGGTATTAAACAGCCTCTGGTTTAGTATTTGTATATTACAATTGTTAATTTTATGTTTAATGTTGTGCTTTGGTGTGTGTGCGCTGGTTTAGCCTGGAATAGTGCCATTCTCGTGAAGGTAACATAGGTTTCAAAGGTTCTAAATGAGACTTATATGAGAAGAGCCTAAAACCACTTGTTTTGGTTATTTTTTAATTTGATAATTAACCATTCAAATGAAAATGTCCAGGAACTTTGACTTGCCTGGGCTTTTAAGGTCATACAAGCAGATTTGAGCATGAGAAAAAACAATTACCTGACAAGTCTTTATAACCTTCCCATAAACCTGTGTGTTTATGTTAAGCTTCAGCCTGGAGCTGTTTGATATTAGAGATCATATTTGTGGATTGAAACTTCTGCTGTGGAGTGATAAGTTTTTGTTGTTGTTTTTTTTTCTTACACGTGTATTTGCCTGTGCATATTTATAATGTAGATGGGCTACGTGATACACAAGAAAACAGTCCAAAGATGTTTTCCTTGGTGAAACCAGCCTGAGTTTCTGCATGTTTGTAGTTGGTCTTGTGCTGATGTAGTTAGGATATTAGCTGAAAGAGGGGACTAAGCAGCCGCTCCCAAGGCACATTCGCTAGTCCTGGTCATGAAAGTCCTGTCTGGATTGGTGAGTTTCACAGAGTCACTTGAGAAATCGTGGGAGATTCTTCCCAGGTGAAGTAGCCACAGGATCTGGAGCTTAGATTATATGCAGCAATGTCTTAATTGTTACATTCTCACCTGCTGCTGTCTTGAAGGTAGGCCGATTGTAAACTATTGTTTGGAGTGTATGCGTGGCATTTTCTTGTTGGGTAGATGGAATCTTATAAACCACCAGGTTTATTTTGGGAGGAAATTTTGAAACTCTCATGCTAAAGAATTCCTACAGTACTATGTTATGTAATGTAAACTACGTAAGTTTTCATAAACCTAAAGCAGGAAAATAGTAATTTAAATAACGTTTATTAAGAATGTCCATAGGGACCAACATGAGTATAATTGTATTGGCTTAACTCCTATCAGTAGGATTGTACCTAGAAGCCTGCTTAGGTGGTTGTATTTATAATTGTATGTATCTCTGCTTGTTTTGATTTAGTAGTAGGCTAGCATATTAAAATGAATAGATTTGAAGAAATGTTTAATATTTATTTAAAAATTTATTTTAAATGAATGGGGTAGTAGTTAACATCGGAGGTTTTGTCTCTGTCCCAAGAGTATCAGATTGTAGTAGTAAACCAGATGTTTAAATGCGGTACTTTGCTTTCTGCTGCTACTGGAAACAAATGTATCCTAGCTGGGAAGAACTTTTTAAGCTGAGATATTGACAGTCATTTTCTCTCATTTAGGCTAACAGTACTGCCAACAGTACGACAAATTTAGAATGATGATTGCTATAGCATTTTATTAATATTTTGGGGTTTGTCTATCAAAGTTTTGTCATGACAGCGTTGGAGGCTGAGAAGTGTTGAAAAAACCAGTATTAGTGAGCAGTACTTTAGGAGAGGAAAAAAGCAGATGAAACAGACTGTGTTAGTTGGGACACTGCAAATTGCCTTTGGTTCCTGGCAGCATATCACTTCCTCTGTTACTTATTCCTCCTGTCAGTAATTAGAGCCGGTTCTTGCTCCCTTGCTGTGGAGGAACTGAGCTGCTGTTGATTCGAAGGACTGTGAGAGGACAGAGTTCAAAATGTCTTTGCATTCCTAAAAAAGTTTGAGCAGAGCTGTTTCAGAGGGATGCAAATGTGGGCTACCGTAGTCTTGTGTAACCAATACGTATCACAGTGGGATAACCTGCTCAGTAGACTTGGGGCAAGCAGTGGATGTTGTTTACCTGCACTTTTAGCAAGGCCCTCAGCATGTTCTCCTATGTTATCCCTGTAGTCCAGCTGATGAAATACAGACTTGTCAGGTGGACTGTAAAGTTGCTGGGAAATTAGTTGGGACCATTGGCCTCAAAGGGTTGTCAGTCAGCAGTAGAAAGTTCTAGTGGCAGCTGCTTGTGAGTAGAGGCTCTTGGAGATTGATGTTGGTGTCTTTATTAACAACAAGGGATGAAGGAATGGTATGCATCCTCAACAGGCTCCCAGATGATGCCAAACCTAGGGGAACATCAGCCGTATTGTATAATGAAGGATGGGATTGCCTCTGAGGGATCTTAATAGAAATGGGCTGCTGGGAACCTCATGAGGTTTGATAAAGGCAAATGCCGAGTCCTTCATCTGGGACTAAACAACCCCACTTACTTGCTGGACAGCAAATTGAACCTGAGTCAGCAGTATGCCATTGAGGTAAAGAAGGCCAACTGCATTCTGGGAGGTATTAGTCAGAATGTGGGAAGGTTATCAAGGGAGATACTTTTTCTGCTCTGTTCAACACTTTTAGGACTGCATTTGACTACTGTGTCCAATTTTGGCCTTTCCAGTACAAAAAAAAGATGTTTACATGCTGGAGTCAGTCTAGTTGAGGGCTGCCGAAAGGATCAGGGGGCGACACAGCTATGTGTATTCAGCTTAAGAACAAATAATAAACGAGTATAAAGAAGGTACTGCAAGGCTATTGTAGAAGGTTCACTGCAATAGAAAAAGAGACAATGGACTCCAGCTGCAAAAATAAAAATTCTGATTTAATATTGGGAAAAATCTCTTAACTGTGAGGACAGCCAACATGTTGGAAGAAGTGCCTAGAGAGTCTCTATCCCTGGAGCTGCTCAAAACCCAGGTGGGCACAGCAGCCTGTTCTTGGCCTTTCTCTGAGCAGGAGGTTGGAGTCGGTGACCTGGGGTGTCGTACAGCATCTGTGTCTGTGTGGTTCTATGAGTGCTGCTGTTGGACTGCAGAACACCCACAGACATGTGGTTTCAGTGTAAATGTCAGTGTTACTCTAGGTTGGTAGTCGTTTTGTTGATCCATCCTCTAATTCTGTCTGGTTTTGAGGGAAGAGATAATGCCTCCATCTCGCCATTGGATTTTATCTAAACTGCAGGGTTGCCCTCAAGAACAGAATAGCTAAGAGGCTTTTCTCTTTCTTTTCTAAAAAAGAAAAAAGAATCTTATGGTTTTTTAGTGGTAGGTCATTTTCTGCTGTTAGATTGCAAAAACTCTTTGAATTTTTTGCATTTTAAAATTCTGTGTAATTGATCCAGTATTTCTTGTGTAGCTATTGCATGTCAACAGTATTTTGAATTGTGGTATTTATACAGTCATGAGAGAAGAAGGTGGTGTTCCTCAGTGTACGTTTCATGGTATATAGTACTAAGACAACGTAATGAAAGCTTTCCTCTGTGCTTTTTGTAACAGTACTACAAGTGCTCAATGATGAAGAATTAAGTGTCCACAGTGTTCTTCTAATGAAAAATCCTAGCCATTAGGCAGATTTTTTTATTATGTGTTCCGGTATTAGATTATTTGTCTACGCAGTTTTGTGAACAGCTGCCCTAAATATATTTCTTGTTTTCTTTTGTACACATCTCTTGTGCTAGGTGTCTTCTCTCTTGGCACTACATTCCAAATTTCGTTTTATCACAGAATCTCAGAATGGTTTGTGTTGGAAGGGACCTTAGAGATCATCCAGTTCCAGCCCCCTGCCACAGGCAGGGACACCTTCCACTAGACCAGGTTGTCCAAAGCGCCATCCAGCTTGGCCTTGAGCACTGCCAGGAATGGGGCAGCTGCAGCTTCTCTGGGCAGCCTGTTCCAATGCCTCACCACCCTCACAATGAAGAGCTTTTTCCTAATGCCTAATCTACATCTCCCCTTTTTCAGTTTGAAGCCATTACCCCTTGTCCTGTCACTACATATCTTTGTAAAAAGTCCCTCTCCAGATTTCTTGTAGGCTGCCTTTAGGTACTGGAAGGCTGCTATGAGGTCTTCACAGAGTTTTCTCCGGGCTCAACAAACCCAACTCTTTCAGCCTGTCTTCATAAGAAGCATGCTCCAGACCTCAGATCACCTTTGTGGCCTCCTCTGGACTCACTCCCAACTAAATAAAATTCTATATTTTTTTTATTTATAATGCTGCTTTTAATGTCTTTATTTGCCTTGTCCTTGTGCCTAAATGCTACAGGTCTTATCTGCCTGTTACAAGTGTCTAATTGAAGGTACAATTTAAATGCACCCTTTAAGCCAAAGAGATGGTAATTTTGCTAACGCTATATGTCACCACCTCTGGTGGCAGATAGTTATACAAGCGACTTTGTTGGTGAAAGGGACTGGGTATGTAATCTCTAAACCATTTAAGCCAAATCAGTTGGACCATCTTAAAACTGAGTGAAGGCGAGCATTAACTGGCTTGTTTGACTTTGCCTGAAGCTAGGTAGGTTTGCAACTTGCTGATAACAGTGTTTATCGCTGTGGTATTCTAGATCACTGTACAAAAATGCTAACTAATTAAAAGATCTTCCCTTAACTGTAAGATTTGGGTTTCTTTGTTTTTGTTGTAGAGTTTACAAATACATTCCCCTTCTTTTGACAAGAAAAGACTTTTTCTCCCCTTTGTCTAGAAAATGCAGCAGCACTAAAGCTTTCTTATTAGGGTAACTACTGATTTCTGTGAGGGGGTGAAGTTTCCTTTCAGTTTCTGTAGCTTATAATTATGTGTTGCGTTTAATTACAGTGGTTTTTGTGATTGTTTGGCTTGGTTTGTGACCACCCTGTTTTTTTGAAGTAAGCAGAAGTTCATCTTTTCGTTCGTCTTTGCCAGGAAAAACTTACACAAACACATGGACACCAGCATGCACTCAAGTCTGAAGGTTTTAGCACACACACTAGCTTTGCCTCTAGAAAATTTTCTCCTTGCTGAGGTTGTTCATTACTATCTCCATAGCTCTGCAATGGAAAGAGTTGGGTGAGAGTGTCCCGGAGAACTGACTTTGCTTTTAGTTGTGATTGTATTTTGAACCAAACTCTTTGCTTGATGCAGATGAGTCTTCTGACTCCATCCCCTACTAGACCTCAAGGCCTGGTGACTTCCAAGACTACAGTAAATCAAGCAAAGGGTTGAACAGTTCATCTGGTCTTTTCTTTGAGACTGAATTACAGGTCTAATATATAAACATCTTATTTGCCTTAAATGCAGGAAAGAGAAAGAGCTTGCCATTTCCATTATCAGTTATATTTGGTGAAATTGAAATACTGTAATGAATTTGGGCTTGCTGTATAGAGAATATCTACAAGATAGATACTTTAATGCCTGTTCTGTGTATTTGAGTCCTAAGTATAAAATATATTTTAGCATACTGTGCTAAATCTGATAACTTGTACTAATGGCCTTGTAAAGACCATTTAGTGCTATGGGAAATAGATTTCTTGATGATTCTGATTTTAAAAACTTCAGACTTTTTGTGCGTGTGGTTATGTCAGAGTTTGCTATTCCGATGCCATGGATTTTTTTTTTTTTTTAGCTATTGTTGTTAAGTAAAAATAATCAGTTTAGACTGTAGGGTTCCCTTATGGGAAAAGAAAAATAGTCTAAGTAGCATTTAAAATAATGTAATTCTGTGTACTGTTTATGGAACTTGACTACAGCCACACTGTGTAAGTGTGGCAGTCTTTCAGTAAATAAATAGCAACTGTACTTACAGTCCCTTCTTAGATTAAGAAAGAACCCTTTTAAAAATGCTTGTGAAGTCATAAGTGAAAGTAGTTCTCTTTAATCTTAATTTTTTTTTGTTTGTTTTGATGATGATTTCTGTCTCAAGGTGTGTAGCACTGACCATACCCTCAGTAATTCACAGTGCCCATCACTGATCAGTGCTGAGGATGAACTAGAACCTAATGTAGTGCTTTTACAAGGAAGGAAGAAAAGTGCCCTGTACTTCGTGTGCTCTGTGTAATGTCACAGTGTAATGTCGCTGTGTCAACTAAAGGTGTGGACAGAACCTGAGATAAAACCATTCAGTGTGACAAGGATTTAACCTAGTGGGTTAGCATTGATTTAGCTACTAGGGCATACACTGGCATTTTGCACTCAGATGGAAGTGATGATGATGGGTACAGATGTGCAAGCAGCACCAAAATGTAAAACAGCACCTGAAGTTCCCTGTACTGCTTATTCTAAAGCTAACTAGACAAAGGAAAATAAGGCTCACTTCAAGCAATGAAAAGGAAATATACTGGCATCTGGTATCATAATCCCTTCTTCATGATTTGTAGAAATAAATCTGATCTAGTCCACTTTCCTTAAAGAAAATTGTTGTTTTCAAATGTTACATAATGAATGGCATTCCTGGAACATATTGTTCATATTAAGTCATAGTTTAATTGTCTTTTTTTCTAAATGAAATGTCAAACTCTGCTGCCCTTCATCCAAATTGAAACCACTTCCCAAGTAGCAAAAGCAGAGTTAGTTTAAGCCAGCCTGAGTTTGCTGCTGCAAGAGACAGTCATGTCATGTTCCCACTACTGTTCCTGTAGCCCAGCCACGTGGTAAGCTGGACCAGTGATCTGAAGCCCTTGAAGGGCAGTCCTCAGTGTCACAGTGTGTAGATAAATTTTTGGCTGGATCTTTTTGATAGAGCCCTAATACAGTTTGTCACTTTGCTGCATACGTGTGCTAGCAGCAGAACAAGGGAAGGGTGAGTTGAAGAGAGGAGAAAGGGACAATCTCTTTCATGGCGGTGCAGACACAGACTGGTTAAAAGAACGGATAAGTTTTGTTTCTTTGTCCTGGCTCTCTGGTCTTGCTGTCTCTCAGGCCAGTTCTGGTGCGCTGAGCCAGTTGAACTCATTAGTCCAGCAGAAAAACACGTACTTTTTGCCAGATTAATGAATTCAGCTAGTACAGAGAGTAGCTGTTATGCACCAGAGCTGGCGTGAGGTAACCGTGGGGGATGGAGAGCGCACAAAAATACCTTTTTGATGGTTGGAAGTGGTTAGATTTGCTCTATAATGGTGAACTTCACTGTTAGGTGCAGGTTTTCTTTTTGAGGAATCACTGATTCATGTGTTCTGATAACTTGAACTTTGAAATGGGAAGCAAATAAATCTCAGAGGCCTGGAGGTAAAAACTTGATGCTTTGCAGAGGTTTGCATACAGTGAAGTGGAAATTAGCTCTTTTATCTGGGTGTGTATTTTACATCTCTGACAAATTTATGGTAGTGTATGACCTTTGTATAATCTATATATCATATTTTTCATGCATTATTTCATACATCTGGTATTTACCTAAGCTTCTCAAACTGAATCAAGTCAATTGCAAAACCCACATATTTTCCAGTAATGCATCATTGGTGAGTACTCCTGCCAACACCCACCATCCTCTATCCTCCATGCTATTTGAAAGACCTGTATGAGCTTGGAAAACTGTCCTATTCCATAAATATTTTTGGCCAAGTAGCCTACTTTTAAGTTTGTAGGTTGAACTGTGACCATAACTATAGATTTTTCTTCCTTTATATAGCTCTGTTGAAAAAATTTTATTTTAAAGTAGGGAATTACGATATGTTTGTTTACTATTTAGTACTTCTATCTATATAGCTTTTGCTTAGAATTGCATCTCAAGGTAATACGCCTTGAGTAACTGAAACTGTAGTTAGTGTTGTGGTGTTTGTATACATAGATACAGATATATCTAGCAGAGCTGCAGACACTTAGGATGATGCATGGAATTTGCAAAACTGTTGTAAATAGCTATTCCTAAGTACTGGATCTTTTCAGCAGATTTCTTTTTTTTTTTGTGCTTTTGGGTTTTTTTTCCCTTGCTTGTTTATTTGTTTACTTTCCTGCAAACACTTTAGGATAAGAATAGAGTATGAGAGCGGTTAAGATGAGCAGACAACTGTTGGTACTGACAGCAGCTCTTAGACTGCTGAAATCAGTCAAGTTAAGGACTAAAGCACATTCGCTGACTAAAACAGTGCTACGTGTAGTTGAGATTGCCAGTAGGTTGCGTCTACTGCCCTTTCACGATACTCAGTTTGGTGCCTCTGTAGCCTGTAGAGATGAGCTGTTAGGAGCATTAAAGCTCGTAACAGCCGGTGCCACTTCCTCTGCTTCCAACTTGGGTTTGGAAACTAGAAGATTTCTTGTGCCATAGCATTTTCAGTGTAGGTGTAGTGAATGAAGATGTTCAGGAAGGGACTGGTACGTATTTGTGGCATGACGAGTTTGGGATTTGAGCAGTTTGCTCAGATTTTGCTGGAGGAATAAGCCTGTTAGAGTTGTCTTGTGCCTTGTCTTTTGTATTTCACCTTTGAAGAGCTGTTTGCATCAGTGAGCTGTGCGGTATCCTTGCTAGCTTTATAGAAGGATTAGTAATGCCTGTGTGGGAAGATGGTAGTACCAAGGAACCTGGGGTGACAAAGTAAGAAACTGGTGGCGCAGGAGGAGTTAGGGAGCGTGTTCTGCTCCTGACAGGGTAGGCTTATGTTGCATGTGCAGGGAGAGAGAAAGGGTGTTCAAACACATGTGCTGAAGTTGAAGGGTAAGGAAACTAAAAGTTAGGGTAAGATTAAAGTCAGTCAGCTTTAAAGACAGCATAAGGCATGACAATACTCAAGTCCTGGCAAGAATATGGGACTATGCATCTTTTAAAACGTGCAGTTGGTCAGTGGTACCTTAACTGCCTGCCTTGGACAGGAATCCAGCCGTAGAGCTTTATTGGTTGGCTTTCAGCTGTGATGGGCAGGTAAGAGGTGCCATAAGGAAATTTTTTTTTTCTTACTTTCTTTTTCTGTTTTGAGAATGGACATACCCTGGAGTGTATGGCTTACTTTAGTAAGGATGTGGGGTTTTTTAGCAAGAGCTGTGTTTGATGATGGCTCATGCATAATGCCTTAATAGTTCTTTCACAGTGCCTTTAATCAATATTTTCATTTTGTAGACAGAAAATGGAGGTGTGTTTCCTTGTATTTTGCTTTTCCTTGCTTTGTCACTAAGCCAGCAGTATTTTGGAGCACAAAACAATGCTTTTGGTCTTCCCCTGAGCCTAAGCCAGATGGAGCAGCCTATTAATACTTGTTACAGTGTGACTGAGTGAGTTCCAGCTCCTGGTTTGGTTTGGGAGGTTACATCAGTGCTAGTGCTGATGTTATGGACATGCTAGCAAGGCTGCCATATGCAAGAAAGGGTCAAACCAGTAAGGTTTCAGGTGTCATTTGGTCAATTATTAGACTAGCTAGATTCTCCATTTATTCATTTGGATTACTAATGATTGGGTGTTTACTCTTCTGGATGCTTGTGACTTTTTCTATCTTGAGTCTCAGGTAGCTTTAAGTCCTAGGAGGATTTCTTCAGCAAAAGATTCATTTAGGTCAGTTTTATGGCCAATAATATGTATTCTGTGATGGAGAAACTCTCTAGCAATGCTGAATGCAGTAGTGGCCAACTTTTTGGAAAGAGCATTGCCTTGGATGCAGTTTATGTCCTAACCATTTGCTTATTTTGGTATTCACTCCTGTGAGTTCCTGATATAGCATCATAGAATCATAGAATATACTTTTATTCATAACAGCAAAATATTTGCCCTTAAAAGTGGGACAGTGTCACAGGCAAAGGTGGAAGTGAGGGGCTGAGGGCAGAATTGGGGGACTGCCTCTTTGCTGGTACCGTGCACTGAACTGTTTGTGAACTCTGGTATTACATAGTGTTAGGTTTTGTTGGAAAGCTGAGGCTTAGTATTTATGTAGAATAGCAGCAACATCCTAAGCATGGTGCATTGTGTACATCTTTGTGTGGTAATTGTGATGGATATGTTTATAACTCAGTATTCTGTCTGGTTTAAACTGTCTCTGGATATTTTGTCTTTGTGCAAGTACAAGATTAAATTACAGATCATTATGAAAAACATCAAATTGTAAGTTGACTTTATGTGAAAAGGCTTTCTGTTTTCTCCCTTCCCTATCTCCTCTTTCTCCAACCCCTTCTTAACTCCAGATTCAAGGGTGCCTAATTTGTTCATAACTCCTATTAGTTGGTGTTTGCATCATTTTCTATGAGAGAATTGAATAAGTGATATGGGCTTCTTTTTTCATTTGTGTGCTATAATTTTTTTAAGAAAGTTGAATACAGCAGGGTTCTTGTTTCAGAATTGCTTACTAGACTGTAACTATTACATGCTCAAAGAATATTCTCAATTTCTACACTTGAATTGCTATTTTGACTAGAAAATTTTGTTTCTTTGCCTAAACCCAGAAAAATACCAAAGTACCTTGCCAGAGCCTTTGGTACATGTGTTAGCAGCTGATAATGGAGTTCAGCAAAAATCTCTTTAACTCTTGTTACTTTTCAGTTTCCAAAGTGTTGAAATTGCAGTTTGCATGCAGCTTGAAGGGCTTAACACCTGATTCTTTGGCTGCAGTCAGAATAAGAGGGAGGGAGCTCCATGCTGCAAGCAATCTGATGCACAGGGTTGAGATTTGACAGGAAGGTGTGTTGAAATCTTGAGGGCATGATTCTCCATCAGGGGGACAAGTGACTGCCTAAATCAAAATGGTAAATAAACATCTCTTAAATGTAGAATGTAAGCCTTGTGAAGAATTGTTGAATGTCAAGATGGAAATGACTGTTATGTGTTCAGTAGTTGTAGAATATTAAGGTTTGGAGATCCAAAACTTTAACATACCATGAAATGAAATTTGGTCAAAATGGATCTCTTTAACAGTCCTGTAGTGAAGTGTCTTTTATTCAACTACAGCTGTTTCTTTCAGGGTACTCTGACTGTTCAGAACCCAGCAGTGGGTTTTTTTTTATATATGTTGTTATTGCCGTTCAGCATCATAAAAATTAGAAATATTTAAGTTCACTGATTGTAGCAGCTATTATAGTCATCAGTATCACTGCAAAGAATTCTGAGCTTCTTGTTTTGATGGTTTTTCAAGTGAAGGTGTTAAGAGGAAGAATCCTCAAAACCAGTATGTACATCAGCAGTTATTTAAAAATAGAATTTCCTGATGACCTTGTGACTTGACAAGCCTCTTGTAAACTTCGTCTGAAATGTCAGAACCTTGAACATTGTCAAGGTCACTGGGGAGTGCAGAAACTGATAGACTAGTACTAAATCAATATTGGGTGAATTTTTGTCACGTGTCCCAGAGGTGTAGAGATCCTGTGTCAGGGATCAGCCCCCTCGATATTATTCTTGTCCTGAATATTTGCTATCTAATGTCTGTCTTCAAAGTGTGTGCAAGGCTGCATTGTAGTGTATACTGTTGACTGTGTTTCTGTAGTTAACAAGTGGTTTTTTTCCTTTCAAGCAGGGAATCATTAGCAGAATGACAGCGTCAGTGAAAAACATTGTACCAGGATGGTTACAGAAATATTTCAATAAAAGTGAAGATGAATGTGTAGATGCAAATGAATCTACAGACCAGGGAGAGAATCCAGTAAACTATCACCATGATTATGCAAATGAAGATACCATTGTGATTGATGGGAGAGTCACGCCTGAAACAGCAAGAATTAATTTAGACGGTATGTGAAAAATCATTTAACATTCTGGCCATCTGTATTTATTCACAGATTTCTAGCTCTGAATCTAAATTTCTAAGGGAAGCTGGAAGGAGCATTTTGACAGAATTAAAAATAAATAAACCCCCCCAAAACAGCCAAAACCAAACCCACCAACAAAACCAAAGCACCTCAAAAAAACCACCAAACACTCCCTCCTCTCCCAGTAACTGTTTCTGAAACTGCAGTTATGTTATGCAGTTTCTGCACACATAACTGCAAAACATACTGGCGGTTGTCTTGCAGCTCTTGGAAATCATCAGTTAACTTCAGGTAGTCAATTAGCCAGGTGCAGAATTTTGATAATATTCGTTTGCAAGTGTGCTGGGTCACGTTTTCTTTTTGAAAGGTCTGGAATGAACGTCTGTCTAATTGCCTAAGGTAATAAAAACATTAATTTGTTTTGTGTCTTCAGAACAAAAGACCAGATGCTAAAGTGGCAGAGGAAAATTCCTTCTCATGTCCTGATTTTTTTGTTGTTTTTTTTTGGGGGGGTGTCTTTGTTTCTTTGGGCTCCTTCAGTTTAGTAAAGTTCCTTGTTAGTTTAATGAAAAACTGAGGAACTTGGTCTGTGACATTATTCTTTTTGAAATATGTTTCTTTCAAAATTTCCATATGCTTTCTTTCAAAATACATTATTTTTTGAAACACTTGGTAACATTAAGGTAAGTGCATAGCTAGCGTGGGGTCTTTGAAAACCTGTTTGGACCCATGGCAAAGAAGTTTGCAGCCCTTCACCATGTAAAAGATCTGTGTTTTATATCTGCATCTCTCACTGTTTCTGTAGATGTCATCTGTAAATTTGCATATGCTCTCATTTGAGTTTCTCTTAAATTAGCAGTTTTGTGGAACTTTAGGTATGGAAGTTTTGTCTGAACATACGTACATGGCCATCTGTGTGGAAAGTCAGTTGCTTCTCTTGTTGGCAGAATGGAAAATAATGAGGAAATACCTTTGCCACCAGTGTCATCTAATTGTAAATAAGGAGCTTTATTGATTTCTGTGTAGCTGTAGCTTGAGGATGAGTTTGGATAAAGGAATAGAGAAGGTCTTCATGAATGGGGAACACATGTTGGCTTTCCTGAAGAACTGTGTGAAAGGATCTTTCAGTAAGAACAGCTGCACAGCAAACTTTCTAGCTCTAAAAAATTAGAAGCAGATGGACACCCTAGAACCTTTAATAGCTTTTGTTGCGCTCTGTGGATGCTGTAAGCCAATCTTTCTTGCTATAGTTAATAAGATTTTTAATTATTGCTACTATTATTATTTTAGAATGCTTGTTTCTTCAGCTCCGAGTTACCAAGGTGCTAGAGCCTGTATTCCTTTGCTTGGCCAGCCTTTAATATGATAGCACTTTATCTCAAACAAGACAGTCCTAAAAACCTACCAGTGCTGTGGAGAACTAATTACTAGTACTGTGGTGATTGTGAAGATTGATCTAGCTAGTTTAAGCTTCAGTGCAAATATCAAGAGGATGGTGACTCAAAGTCATGTTCATACCCAGAATTCTCAGGAGAGACTGGCCTTGCATGGGTATCAGGCAAGATATTCATTAATAGCTGTTCCATTCAGGGGGCAAGTTGGAGCTGTGGGACCACCTCTTGCAGGACACTGAAGTGGTTCATGAGGCAAAAAATGCCTATCTTGCAACTGAGGCCATGATGCTTACTTGTCTGTGTGCCCACATCTCAATGGATAGAGAATGTTTTGCCTGTATCATGACCTGATGTAGTAGAATTTGGAAAGAGGGATGATGACACCCAAACAAGCGACTCCCCCAGAAAATCTCTGGAAATACCCATTCTCATGTCATGTATTCAGATTAACATCATCTGTGTTATAAGATTATGTAAACTGGAGATTTGTCTGTAACTTGGCACGTAATTTCAAATTCTAGAAGGATTATTGCAAGTTTTGTCTACAGATGAAGGATGTACGTTTTGATTTAGTGAAAGACCCAGTGTTACAGCGCTTGAACATGGGGTCAGAATCTGGTTTTGTAAAACCTCATCATTAACTGCTTCTTAATGGGACATTAATACTTGGTATTACAAGCAGTGTTGCTGTTGTAATCAAACAGACGAAACCCTATCTGGGTGAGGAAGAAGTTAAATTTGGCTTCTCTATTTTTGTGCTTGAAACTTGGCAATAGCATGACTGTTGATAGAAAACAGGTTTTGGCTTCTGTGAGCTTGCCTATAGGAAAGCTTATTGTCTCCCTGTTCTTGTTTAGAACCATCCACAAGTAGATCTGCATTGAACTACTCAGATGTGTTAACAAGGCCCTCTCTTCATCGGAGCCATTTGAACTGTACCATGTTGGATTCTACAGTACCACATTGTCAGCCCTCTACATCTTCTTCACTTGGCATTGGTAGTCCTGGACTGTCTCTTGTAAAGGAAATAAAAGATTCTACCTCTCAGCATGATGATGATAACATCTCAACAACCAGTGGCTTCTCCTCTAGAGCATCTGATAAAGGTAACTTTCATGTTCTCAAAGTGATTTTTGATAACATGGAGTACTTCACATTCTTTAATATTCCACATCACCTTAGTAAGTGAAGTAGGTGACTATCAGCTTTGGGTGTTAGAATTAAATTCAATTTGTAGCATTTTAAGAAGTATATAATCCTGTCACCTTTTTCATATAACCATGCTTTGGAATGTATTTGTGAGACTTGATGGTAAGTCAGTGCTCAGGAGCAGAGTTTTAGCTAGGTTATCTGTAAATCTTGAACTTGGGTAGTAGGATCTGAAGATGACTGTGTAGCTGGACAGCTAGGTTGGTTGCCTAGAAGGAAGGGTGATTCACAATATTTAACTGACAGCTGCTTAACTGTGAATAAATACAGGTGTCAAATGGAAACACAAATAGATATTTTCCTGTTTTCACCAGGAGTCAATAAAGGAACTATTCTGACTGAGCAATTTCTGAGCTGCTTTTTTGTCCTTTCCTTGTAGAAGGCATCAGTTGTCAATACTGCCATGTGTTTTGCTGAATTCAGTAAGGAGTGTACACCATTTTAAAATAAGAAAGGAAAACAAAACCCAAACCATTGTATTGGTGTAGATGGGGACTCAGGGGATCTCACTGAGAAAGGGCAAACAGCTTTTTTTGCAGCTTTTTCTAGCCCCTCTCCTTCCTCCCCCCCCAGCATAAATGGAGATTGAGGTGTGCTCAGCAAGTTTTCTGGGGAGCATGTTTTCACAATGCAGAGTAGATGTTGACAGAGTTCAGCGATATAACCCGAATACACTAGAGCTTTCTGGTGTATCTCCATAACACATACATGGAAAATAGGTTGTAAACTCTCTTAGTTTAGCCTTTGAGAAATTTTTCAGGTTTAAAACCTGTGCATTCCTGACCTATGCTCGCCTCTAACCCTTTACCAACATGGGAAAAACTTCGTATTATTATAGATGCACCAGTGTTTATGAAGTTCCCCTTTATTTTACTGTGAAAGAACTAAAAAATAAAATTGCTCTGCATTGGGAGCATATTAACTTGTTGTGCATGCTTTTGAAAGGTTACTGAAAGGTAATGTGTTTTCAGTTCTGTGAACAGACTTCAAGTTAAGAGTTGACACTTGGTTTTCATACAATATGTGAAATTGATCTGTTTGAAGAACTCTGAAGGTTATAAAGTCTTTGAGAAATGCAGGTTAGATAAAAATAAGTCTTACAGAATTAAAAAGTCCCCTATTAAAGAACTCTGATGTTAGTGTGATCTTCAGTATTAAAGTTCTCAATATACACAAGGCATTTATGTAGAGCACGTGTCATTTTGGCAGATATCACAGTTTCAAAAAATACTTCAGCACCACTGCTCTGGTCCACAGAAGCTGAAAGATCTCATTCCCTCTCACAACATCCTACAACTAGCTCTAAAAAACCTGCGTTCAATTTATCTGCTTTTGGATCTCCCTCTCCTGTAAGTACTGCGCAGTATCAATTTTAAATAGTTTGAATTTGTAGACATTTTACTAACCACTTACCTTAATACCATTCTGTAGTCACTTGGAAACGCTTCTGTCTTTAAGACAAGTCAGCTTGGGGATTCTCCATTTTACCCTGGGAAGACCACTTACGGTGGTGCAGCTGCAGCAGCAAGAGAGACAAAAGCACGAATTGCTCCTTATCAGGTATGAGAACAGCAGTGTGGCCTGAGGGAAAATGTAAGCAAAATACAGAAGAGTTAACACTGCCAAAAGAGCTGTGAGCAGGGAGCTGAAAATGTGGCAACAGTTCCCATTTTGCCCTCTCAACCTATGAGAGTAGGAAAAAGCAATTTCTGTTTAAATTATTCTTCAACAGTTTATGTAGAAGAACTCGTTGTGATGCGCAAGAATGACAGTAATGTCTTAGATTCTGGCTAGTTGTTTGTAGTTGGGATTTCCTCTGTTGTTAACTCTCAAAAAAAAAATAATCCATTGGCTGCCTCCTGACTGTGTTGTATTACAATAACATGTAACTAAAACCAGTAATGGCATAACTTGTGTTTATAGTAGCAAAAGCTACCTGCCTGATACTTGTCTGTAGATCTTGCACAGGCATACCTACACTCAGGCTATGAATATATCGTGTAAAACTGTGAACTCTTTACTATAGTAGTGTCTAAGAGGCAACTTGGCTGATCCTTTGCTCTTCTATTACCTAGAGGGATGCATGCAGTCCTAATCCAGTCTCAAGATAAACAATAAAATGCTTTCTATTTTAGTATCATTCAGTTAGCTCTTGAAAAGAGTTACTTGCCCCTAAGAGTTCTTTGTGTTCTAAAATGAACCAGCAAATTAAAAATGCTGCCAACTCTCAGTAGCTAGAGTTGATTCTGAAAGGAAGTCAATAAAATCTGGTTCAGTCAGAATACGTTTAAGTCAAAATTACCTGTATTAAAAAAAAATAATATCGAAAGTCACAAGGAGGTTTATTTAAGGAACTGGAAGTAAGAGTTTGCTGGACCTATTCTGGCAGCTTATTTCTGCCATGGAACAAAGGGGACCTCCAAGTTCCTGACTTAGGGGAAACCTTGAAAACTTAACACTTCACTTAAAACACTTAAACTTCAGAACACTCAAAGCTCCCTGTAAGCTTAGGAGCCCTCTTTGCTCACGTATTTCTATTTTCTACAAAATAAATGTGGATTGTTCTGAAAAGAGGAACCAAAATATTAGGCTTTTGAAGAAGAGATTAGCTTGCTTGTTGCTACATACTGTAGATTACAGCAAGTCTTGCTTGTGTTTTTTACATGCTGTTTAGTCTGTCTGCACATAGCAGCTTGATAAGCATGACGTGGTTACGTGAGGGGTTTTAACATAATTAAAAAAAAAAAAAGCACTGGAAAAGAAGCATGGGGTTTTTTTGGTTTTTTTTTAAAAAAATATTTTATTATATTTTTATAAAAAGTCATGGTGCAAATAAACCAGTCTGCTTTTCAGTGTTATATGTGTAGATCTGTTACAGTTCAGATCAGATCTTTTTAAACAGAATAAAAAGATCTGCAGTCAACTGTAGTCTTGGAGGAAGGGAGGAAACAAGAAGTAAAACTCGAAATTCCTGATGATTGTATGTGTTGGTTTTACGCTTACACCATCATGAAACTCAGGTCTGTTTTGTTAGTGAAAGTACTTTGCACAGCACAAGCCTTTGCTTCAGTTCTGTTTTCTTGATTACTGCTTCAGAGACCCTACAGGTCTAACATCTTCCCTTTTATGAATTTTTACAGTTCAGTATTTCTTTTGTTGGTTTATCCTGCATGCAAGATGTGTGGGGCCCATCTTAAACTTCTATAAAGTCAATAGAGTGTATTTTCCTCTTCGTGACTTGAATGCCTAGTGAGTGCATTTCTCTGTCATCAGTGTAGCCATAGGGCATAAAATACATGCATGTTTAAAAAATCAGTGTTGTAAGATTTGCAATGCTAATTTTTCAGCCACCAGTAAGAAGACAAATGAAAGCTAAACAAGCAAATGTGCAATCCTGTGGTGTGACAAGTTCCACGGCACGGCGCATCTTGCAGTCATTGGAGAAGATGTCAAGTCCTTTGGCGGTAAATGGCCCTCCTTTTAATCTGTTTTATTTCATGTGTCTGAAAAACATGGTAAATGTGCTAGTACAGGATGAAGATCTTACGTAGTATCCAGTTTAATTTATTTCACTGTTTTTCAACAGGATGCTAAAAGGATTCCGTCTTCTAGTCCGCTATCTTCTGTAAGTTGATCATAAACCCTCCATGTTTTTGTTGATGGAACCCTCTCTTGGGAAAAAAAATTAATTGTCCCTAATAATTACTCTTTTTTTTTTTCCTCCTTAGCCTCTGGACAGGAGTGGGCTGAATATTACTACCTTCCAACCCAAGCGAAACCAGGTAAGAACCAGTAACATCTTAAACTGAGTTAGGTGACTTTGTATTCTTTATAGCTATTACAAGAAATGTCAGAAACCTCAGTGGCAGCATACACATGAATGCAAGTAATACTAGTATTACATGAATTATAGCTGTCCTGGCTGTGTGGAAGTTGCTAAAAATGTCTTTTCTACCCACACTAGATGGATTGTGAAGATTTCTCAGGTTTAGAATTATATTCTTTATGGACAGAATCCCTCAAGAAGTTTCTATTCTAATCCCTTGATTAGAAGTATAATTAATTTTACAGGCACTTCAGAATTTACAAGCATCTTATATTTTCTGTACCGTCTTTCCCATATGCTAAATTACAAGAACGTTGTAGCGTAGAGCATATAATTTCTTTGCCATAAATATTGTCTAAATAATTGAAAGCGAAGCTGATACGGATTCTCAGTTAAATTATGGAACTACACCTGTGATGAGGCATTAGGAAAATTATACCAGATTTGCAGCATAGAGCCTGACGTCAGTCAGAAGCGAATGTTGCATGCAGCTGTCACTGGGTAAAAGTAGAGAAATTGTCTATTCATAATGCTGGAATTCATAGTTTGGCAGGGGAAGGTTAGCCCTGGCTGAGAAGGGGAGGAGAGGGTTCAGTGTTTTCCTGCTAAAGCAAATGTATGGTTGACAGAACACTTGAGCACTTGAGCAGATTTTTTTGCTGGTATTCTTTGTGGTATTTTTCTTATTTTGAGGGTCTGCACTAGACAGAAGATCTCTTGTTGATTAAATATCTTATTTTTTGCATTGCATATTCCTGTCTTACCTAATTTGGTGTTCTTCTGCAATAAGGTCACCTGCCTTATGTGTGAAGGGAAGATAGTGGATTTTAGTCAGGCTTTTGATACTGCCCCTGACAGCATCCTTCTGTCCCATCCCTGTGAACAGGTCAGGGTGGACAGGGCTCTGAGCAACCTGATCTACTTGAACGTGGCCCTGCTCATTGCAAGTTGGGGGTTGGACTAGGTGACCTTTAAAGGTCCCTTCCATCCCAAACTGTTCTATGATTCTATACTTGGGACAGGGTAAGACTGGACACAGGTATAAACTGTGAGCAGAGTGGTTTGAGAGCAGCCCTGCAGGAAGCAATCTGAAGGTGCTGTTCGGCCACAGGCTCAGTGTGAGTCAGTGATGTGCCCTGGCAGCCATGAGGCAGACTACATCCTGGAGTGCATCAAACACAGCATCACCAGCCAGTCAACAGAGGTGATTATCCCACTGTACTTAGTGTTGGTGCAGCCTCCCCTTGAGTATTGTGTGCAGTTCTGGGCCCACAATTTATGAAGGGAGTTAAGGTCCTTGAACATGTCCAGAGGAGGGCAACAAAGCTGGTGACAGGACTGGAGGGAATGACCTGTGGGAGCAGTTAAGGACACTGGGTTTTTGTAGCTTGGAGAGAAGGAGGCTGAGGGGTGAGCTCACTACTCTCTACAGCTTCCTGAGAAGGGGAAGCAGAGAGGAAGGTGCTGAGCTCTTCTCCCTGGGATCCATTGACAGGACATGTGTCTCAAAGCTGCATCAATCAGGGGAGGTTTAGACTCAACATTAAGAAGCATTTCTTTAATGAGAGGGTGATCAAGCACTGCAGCAGGCTTAGTAGAGAGGTGATTGATGTCTCAAGCCTGTCAGTGTTGAAGAGGCATTTGGACAATGTCCTTAACAATGTGCTTTACCTGTTGGTCAGGCAATTGGACTAGATGGTTGTTTAGGTCTCTTCCAGCTATTCTGTTCTAATTCTATTCTGTTTACATTTAAAAAGAGCAGTGGACCATTCTTCACTCAAAATGGGTTTGTGAACTTACACGAATTACATTTTACTCATGGTTTCAAAATAAGTAGAATAGATTTTAGAAAGAAGTACTTTTAACCACTTTACAGGTAGTACAACATGAATTTCATTACCAAGAGTTGGGAGATACTGTGAAATTAAAGCAGCATTGTAAACACAATTTTCTTTTGATGTTAATTTAAATAATAGCATGCATCTGAAGTCTCACTGTTCTGATCGCTAAGACTGGAGATGAAGCCTTTGGTAAATCTTGTAGCTTTTTGTTTTGCAATTCAGTTAAGTCAGTTTTGTAGAATGTACAGTGCTTTCTATTAAAAATTAGCACTTGTCTGAAAATTGCTTTGACAAACAAAGTCAGATGAGTACTTTTAAATACATCCAATGCAAATCTGAAACACTGGAATATATTTTAATAAATGAGACTATTTTAAAATTACTTTACAACTTTTTTGTTTTTAGTTGTTACTTCAGAGGAGGAAAAATGCAGCCCATTAGCTGCTTAACACTTTGAATGTTAAATGAATAGATTAAGTCAATAAAAAATATTACAGTATAGACAGAGGAGAGGAAAAGATGGAAGCATATTATAGTAACATGAGTTATTTCGATTATAGGAACATGACTTATTTTGTCTATAAAGATAACTGCCAAATTTTAAAATGGGATTCAGTCAGAGTTTGGCTACTTCTATTGCTTTTTGGATTTCATGGCAGGTTTTCTGGTGATTTCCCTCCACAAGCTAAATGCTTTCAACACTTCTAAATAATTTTCACTGGGTGCTGAGACTTACTGGAGTTTTAAAGTTCTGTAGCTTTTTTCATCAGTAAATGCTGTGGCACTTTGCATGGCTGCAAGGATAAATTGATTGTTGCTTCCCTTTCAAAGACGGAATCGCAGCTTCCACCTGTCCAGAAACTCGTGACACCAAAGGCAATCTCTCTGTCAGGGAGTCGGACCCAGTACTTTAAACCATCTCTGACTCCAGCTACTGATTCCAGCAAAATTCACCAGAGGGTAGATACAAAGCACAAAGTAAGTAATTTTCTGGTCCTTATCTGCCTGCTTTTTATAACTTTGGAATGTCTCTAACCAATTATTCTAATAAGGTGCTCTTTCTTGGCAAAGAGTACCAATAGCATGAGGTAAGCATTAAGGCAGGGGGAGAGCCATTTTGAAAGAAATGCTTTGAGGTTTTATGGATTTAAATGTCTTTTTGGAACAGTAAGTGGCTGATGGTTAACTACAGAATGTGATGATGCGCTATTGGGTCAGGCTGTTCTCAGTGAAAAAATGTTTGAATGCAGAAACAACATTCCCTTTTGTATGCTCCTGTACACAAAGCTGTCACTGATGGAACATGCTGGTGTTGTGTATAAACTCTGTCTATACAGGCTCTATACAGAAATCTCTGAGTGAGATTTCTGACAGTTACCTGTTCTGATCACTTTGGTGTAGATGGAGTCCCCGGTAAACTTTCCTTAAAACAAGATTGGCATCTCTTTCAGAAAAAAACCCCCATGTTTCCAGTATCAGTATTATTGTAATAACCAGGTTTTAGATAATGGACTTTTTAGGTGAGAGATCAAAGCAGATTGTCATAATGGTTAGAGAAGAAGCTTAAGTAAATGATGTATATTTAGTGTTATAAACAACATGAACCATGTCTGGTTCGTTGTCTTTGCTTTGTATGTGTTTTATAAATACATTCACATAAATCTTGAAATAAATCAAACTTCCAGGGCATGAGAGAGAAGAGTTTTCCTGCAGAACAGCGAGTAAACCCTTCTGAAAGGTATGTCAAATCTGTTAATTGAAAACACTTGAAAGCTCTCTCTTTTGTCAGTATAGTCTGCATGCCTGCCTTCCTTTGGAAGGGCAGTAACAGTTCTCAGTGAAGGGAATAGAAAATACAGTGAAAAGATTATATTACGAGACAGTTTAACCATTTGTGCATCTTGATGTTCACTGGAGGGAGGGCAGCTATTAATTTCAGCTGATTATTTGGTTACTTGGAGTCAGAAAACTGTCCTAAAAGAATTATTCTTCCTGAAAGATTCTTTATAAGGTGAAGTGGCTTACAGTTCAGGTGTATATTTAATTTGTAGGGGGTTTTTTAAAGCAGAAACCTGGAGGAAGATAATTTATTAATGCTCCTTTCATGGCAAAGTCACTCGTTTGCTCTGTGAGTTTGCATGAAAAACAAGAGCCCTTTAGAAATACCTGAGGCCAAATGTCAACTTGTCTGTAAAACACAGAATTCCAGGAGAGTTAATAATTGTATTTCTTCTTGAGGAGATAGTCTTGCATTACACTGCTTACTTGGTTTAGGTAGAATGACTTCACCTCCAGATTATATTGACGGTTCTGCCTTCTGGGCAACTAGTCTTTTGGCTAGTGCTTGAATTAAGACACTTTGCATTCAAAGGATACCTTTTTTGGAGGCTTCATCTCTTTCAAAGAACAGTAGCAGGGAATTGTGTTTTATTGTCTCTGTGTTCATCTTCCAAGCAATTCTTATGTTGCCTGGGGCATTCATTAGCTTTCGAAAAAACCCACAACAAACCAGTCCTTTGTTTCAGCATCTAGTAGTTTGACTTCACAGCAACTACCTCTTCTGGGGTGGCTCTGTTTGGCACAAGTGCAAAGAGATGTTACATTTTAACTGTGGGTTTTCAAACTGTTCTAAATTTTCTTTGGTAGAATCCTGCCTTCTCCATGTAGAAGGGAAATCCAGAAAACAGATACTGTTTTTTATTTGGTTCACAAGTTGTATGTTCCACTTCTGTCCATAGAGTAGGTGGTCCCTTTAAAAAAAAATGTTTTATAAAGCCAGTCTCCATTGGGTGTTGTGTTGTGAAGCAGGAACATAACACTGATGAGAGGCAGCTGGCCAAGGGTCCCTTTGATACCAGATTAAACAAGCATTCCATTGTGTATAGAGAGGTAGTCATGGACAAGAGTACAAGGGCTCTCAAGATAAGGAAGTACATGCAACAAGAGAACCAGATGTCTTCCTTCAAATAGATGTGGGCCTTCCACCTTTATGAAGCTAATCTGCAGTACTACAGTACATCTCTGTTCAGCCTACCAGGGGCTATTTATTTTTTAAACCTGAGTCAGAATTGTAGGTTGGACTTACTTGCTTGAAGACAGAAAACTCTTTGCCCCTTAGAAGCTGACAGGTGCTAACAGAAGAGAGGAATGTGGGCTATTACAGACAGGCTGTAGTTGTCTGAATAAAGCTCTATTTTGACATAAGATTTTTTTTCAATCAATTTAATTGATTGTCAGTGTGGATTAGACAAAAGTATGAGCATATGGCCTTAAGGATCTGGCTTCCTCTCAGTGGTTATAGTGCTAAGCAGACTGTAATTATCTAACAAGTTCAGACCAATTCTATTCCTCAGTCTTCTGGAAACTTGAGCTGGTGTCTTACAGTGTGATCAAATGTACTTTTGCAATAGCTAACTGCTTGGCTGCAGGATAAGCTTTGATACTGTAATTATTCCCAGGGATGCTTAATTTTGATGCTATACTGCTTTTTATTGTTATTCCTTAGTCCACTTCTGGTTTGGGATTGGTTGTTTTTGGCTTGTTTGTTTTTTTGTTTTTTTTTTGCTTGCTTGCTTTGATTTTTTGGGGAGGGTTTTTTTTTCCCACTTTTATTAGGAAATCTTTCTGGTTTGGATCTCGGCTTTTGTAATGAACAGAAAAATGCCTTTGTATGCCTTACAAAAAGGTTCTGTATTCATGTCTGAAACGATTTCTGGAATGTTGGCGCACCCAGACACCTCTGCTGCTTCTGTTGATGTCCCCAAGAAAGCCAGAGCTGCTTCTGAAACTTCTGCTGTATTATCTTGCCACACAAGTTTAAGCCTCTCTATTCCATAAGAGCTGTTGCAGCATTTCATGTGCGCATGCACACACACACAGGCATACTCTCTCTTTCTCTCTCCCCCCTACTATATTTTTAGTTATTCTTTCATATCCCTGTAAAGTTACGTGCTCATCACAGACTGGAGACCTGGCAGTCAAAATTTCCACTGTCTGGACTATTAAAAGAAAACATTAGAAAATAACAATCTAAATCAGTTCTTCTATTTCAGGTTTTCTGGCTTAGTCATCATCCCTTTATGGGTGTTGTGACTATTTCTTATGTATGGCCTTCTCATAGCTGCTGTTAGTTAGCTGTTCTTCTCTTAGCTGCTCTTACTTAAGAGATATTTACCAGCATTGAGCATCTTGTGGAACAGTGTTTTTTCTGCTTTCAGTTGGAAGGTGTCAGTTCTAGGACTAACAGTGGCTGTAATAGCTTGAAACAATTAGTTCATAAGTTGGTTTTTTTTTTTTTTCAGTTTTCCTTTTTGCTACCTCTCCATCCCTTTCCTTAACCTACGTATTCTTATTCTGTGCCAGCAGTTTGACCTACCCCAAATTCAGTACTCCTGCATCCAACGGTCTGTCTTCAGGAGGAGTGGGTGGTGGTGGCAAGATGAGAAGGGAAAGAGGAGTACACTATGTATCAAAACCTGCACAAGAACAACAGGTAAAGGACACTTAAGTTAATTGCTCTCACTGAGGTTACTGAAGTTAACTAGCTAAGTATGCCAGTTCTGTTGCCTCATAGTAATTTATAATGCCATTTGAGTTTTGTGGTTTTCTTGCTGTGTTTTCAGGGCAGGCTCCAGTTTATTTATCTATTTAAATGCCTCAACTTTGGTCAATCTTTTTTTGCCTTAATCTTTAGTCATATTCTTGGAGATACTTCATACTGTAAAGTTTTTCATTAACGGTTAAATGAACAAATTTTGGTGGAGGTACATACATTTGTAGATTTTTTCTAAAGGAATGATATATGAAACAAGTGCCAAGTAAGTAAAGAAAGTTTATTTGATTTGTTATTTCATATTTGAATCATGTAGACAGGTGCAGGCCAAGAGTCTGAAGAAAGTGTTTTGCATGTCTGCTGATGATAATACACAATTTTTGGCACTTAACCAAACTCATAATGAGAGGAATTTTTTCTTGACTTAATGGAAAAAGTCCATTTAATAAAACTATGGTCCTGGCTGTCTCGAAGATCATTCTTCTTGGCTTTTTTAATGCAAGCTGCCTAATATTGAATCTTAAATATAAAAAATTTACATCAGTAAGAAGAAATAGTTAATACTGAGAACACTTCTATGATACAAATGGTCTGAATATTGAAGTCCAATAGACTCTTCAAATCAAAACTGTGAAAGATGGAAGCTGTAGGCTACATTAAATTTTTGTAGTAGCAACTTATATCTCTGCGTAGTCACTTCTGAGTAGATCTTGGTACTACTGTGCAAGTTATGATTAGATAGGCTATTTCCATTTAAACCTAACTAACCAAATTTTGGGAATCAAATAATTGAAAGGTAAGGATAAGACCAGAAGTTTTTAAGGTACACTGATTTCTGAGTTTTAAATTTGCATCCTGATACATGATACTGACTAGATTTACCAGAGTATGATCTCCTGTGCTGCGAGTCAGGCTTTCTTTTTTGGTGTTTTGTTCTTTGGTTTGGTACTCTATGGAACCCACGTACTTTAAACATTACCTTTTTCCAAGTTCAGTGCAGTAGTGACTCCAGACACTTTGACAGCTGTCCTACCTAATTTTGCAAGAGGAATACTTTCTCAGTTGTTTTGAGAGTGTACTCTTAATTAAAGAGATGAGAGAATAATTGGAAAGGGTGATGTTTCTCTAGATGCTTAATAACTAAAGTAGAGAAAACAAAAATAAATCTTATCTGTGCCCCTCTCTGTTCTGCACAGGTAACAGTTTTGAGATGACTTTCAGTATTCTTTCTGGACAGGTGGTGAATGAAGTATCACATGGAAATAGGCCTGCCATAAATTAAAATGATGTGGCAGACTGAACTGGAGAGGTTAGGATTCATTTTGAAAACTTGCTTTGTCTTAATCTGTAGGTCTGTTTGTTATAT
Organism: Psittacus erithacus; assembly: GCA_009867235.2. Taxonomy (NCBI): domain Eukaryota; kingdom Metazoa; phylum Chordata; class Aves; order Psittaciformes; family Psittacidae; genus Psittacus; species Psittacus erithacus. The sequence continues at coordinate 5,693 of WYDI02029144.1, read as the reverse complement.
TTAACTTCGTGAGGAAATTAAGAGTGGCATGGGGTAGGAAGGCAGGTCTTGTAGAAGAGAAAAAAAATGTAAATTTCAGGTTAAAGTGAAAACATAAAATTCACAACTTCTTGAAAGTTAAAATTAATAATTAAAAACTAATAATTAAAATCTACACCTAGGAATTGGAAGAACCAGTACTACCGAAAGTACCCTTACCCATCAGTACTGCATCGCTGCCTTCATTCAACTTTAATTTTCTTGCCAGTAGTACTGTCTCATCGTCACCAAGCACTGTTTCAACAGGAGCGATGATGAAGGTAAATCTTTGGTTGCATATTGTGAATACATTTATAGGATGGGTATACATCTGTTTTGTTGTATCTTAACATCTTCCATGGTGCTCATGAAACTAACCAACATTAGTTTATATCGTGTTGAATAAATTAGGTATTCTGATGGGGGGGCATAAAGCTTTTAGTTCGGCTTCTGTCCATCTTATACTTTGCAAACTTCTAGTTAACATAATTATGTAACTGCTTCAAATGCTGTGGAGATTTTGTTAGGATTTTATGCCAAATTATTAAATCGGAGGTAGCATAAGTGGTCATATATGCGTAGTGTAGAATATAGCCTAGAGTGCAATAATCAGAATATTATTTCACTAAAATAAACATTCATCTGTTCCAAAGTACTTGAAATATTCTTGTATGTTTTGAAGCAGATACCTGTTTTAACATACTGCAGTATTTGCTGAAGCTCTGACTACAATTGAGCTGAGTTAGTTTAAGGTTCTTCAGCTGCCTGGTCTGCTTTTCCATGCAACTTAGATATATATATATTAAATACATTTCAGTGATTTCTCTTAGTTTCTGGGATTTGGTTTTCATGGTAGTCTAGTATATATGCCTGTTCGAAAACTTTATTGTAACTCTTGTCTGTGGGTTAGAAATAAGTATCAAACATCAGATTACCCAACTTCACCGCAGGACACCTGTTCGTGGATTCAGGTAGCTGCTATTGTTTCACCATGATGATACAAACCTTAATTCTTTTGAAAATACAGGTACCACCAGCAAGTAATGTTGGCAGTCCTGTGTTCAGATTTTCATCTCCAATTGTGAAATCTACTGAGGCGGAAGTGCTACCTCCATTGTCTGTAAGTAAAATAAGTAAAGCTCAACTTTCTATCAATGCTTTAGTAGAATATTGCAGAGCAAGAAAGTGAAGTTGGCCCTGATAATGGGGGAAAACAAATATACAGGTCTCTGTCTTTTAATTTTTCATCCAGCATTTATGCCAAAGGTTTGAAGAGTGGATTTCAGGTTACTGTTTGTGTGTGAAACTTGATTAAAGTTTCTTTAGTTTCAGAATGTGAAAAAAATCTCACTCTCTCTTATAGCAGATTGGGTTTACATTTAGTGATCCTGTTGCAAAATCAGCAGAGCCTTCTGGATCCAGTGATACACCAGTGACGTCCTTCCTTACTCTAGGTAAGGATCTGAAATTTTAGCACATGAGATCTGAAGGGCTGATTTTCTTTTCTTTGTATATTAAACAGCAAATCTGTCCTTTTTGAGCATATTAACAATTCCAGGCAAAGTGTGTTTTCAGTGCCACATCTGCTTAAACCAAATTGTACTTATAAACTGTTGTAAACAAGGTAGAATTGTTAAGACTTATATAAGAGGCATGAAACTTGTAAAGTCATGTTTCTAGCAAACATGAATATATTTTAAAGTGGATTTCTTTGTGAATGGTGTATTTTGTTCTGTTTTTAAAGATACCACCACTGTAAACAGCACCAGCAATAAGAAGGAAAAAGAAGAATACGATGGTCCCTCCAAACCTGCAAAGTTCTTAAAGGAAGGAAGTGTGTTAGACATTCTAAAAACCCCTGGTGAGATTATGAACTCTTTTTTAAAAGATATTGTAAAACATATGCTAGGATATAACTGCATTACTTTTTTAAAAAGCCACCACCACAACAACAACCAAAAACCAGATTGTCACAGTTAATGCAATATTAGCCATAAATACAAACATAGGAGAACATTATGTTAAACTCTGCATTTGTTAAGGTTGATCTCCTCTTCTGTTCAAAGTGGCTTTTATTCCTGAGAGGAAAACTGCAACTTCAAATCAGGTGCATTACTTATCCTTTATGTGTTTGGATGCAATTGTAAATGAAGTATAAAATGAATTAGCCAAATAATCAGTGTTTCATTGTAAATAAATAGAAATTATGGAATTTGAAAGGAAATGTTTGTAAAATACTTTACAAACATTCCTCTCCAACCTTCACCATCTCTGGGAATGAACAATAATAAAGACTATTTCGTTCCTAAAAATGTTTTAAAAGTTGTAAATCTTTTGGCCTCAAATGATAATGGTAACTATGGATTTAAATATAATTTTTAAATAAAGTGGGCTGTTTCACTTTAGAAACCCTATTTTAATTTTTACTTTAAAGTAATTGCAGTTGTTTTCATCTGCTTAATAAAGTGTATGCATATAGATGATGTTTTTTGTTTTCAGAAAAAGGATTTTATTGCATTTGATCTTTCCCCATAAGCCTTGAGTTGCACCAAGATGTTTTTTGTGAAGCAGCAAATCTGTACGCTTAGGAAGGCAGTGCCTTTTTATATTGAAGGAGCTAAGTGAGAGAAAATACACTGTGCACATAGGAAAGACCTATGCATGAAGCAACATTCATTTTCTGTAGCAGTTTAAGAGAAGCAGGTTCTAAATCCAGTGTTCAAAGATTCTTTTCTGATACAAAAAAAAAACAAAAAACAAAAAAAGAAACAAAAAAAAAAACCCACAACATAATAAATGCATTAAAAAACATCTTAATTTTAGCTTTAGAAGAATTCATGCTGCTATTTAAGATGCATTGCCATAGCATTTTCTTTAGCTTTTGCATATTGCTGGTTCTTACTTTCTGTTAAAATTCGCAACTTTAAATAAGGAGTCGGCCTATGTCTAGTGCATTTTGAGCAAACATAGACAACAGTTTTTCTGTTGTCTTAATTTTTATTAATTAATACTCAGGATCTGTGGGGACATACCATACTGATTGCTGCTCCAAGTACGAACTGCTGCACTGCTGCTAAAGTAAATGTGAGTCAGCCGCTATGGCAGAAATAGCTTTAGAAACTTGATTCAGTTGGCCATGGTGTCTTAAAATTAAATTGATTTTTTTCTAGTCCATGATGGACAGTCAGCTTCCAGTACTGTTTGTTCACACTTGTATCTACCAGTGAAAATTTTTATTTAAAACTTCCTTGGAAATGAAGATATAAATCAAGCTTTAAATAAGCATTCTATTGTGTCCCAGTGCAGCATATGAAATTTCATCCCTTTGCATAAGGTTTCCAGGGACTTCCTCTTGTATTTAATCAGAATGTAAAGTTGTAACCATTGGCACTTGGTTTAAGCTTTTTCATTTAGATTTTAAGTAGCTTACATGTAATGAGAGTGCTGCTTTATCAATAGGATCTCTTCCTGTTTATTTTTTCACTAGGCTTTACCTCTGTGAAAACACACTCACCTACATCTGCGCAGCCTGTTACAAGCACAGTGGTCTATACAAGGCCTGCAATAAGTAGTTTTTCTGCAGGTAAAGACACCTCTAAACAAGCATCCTCATTTTGGCAGTCTGACACCTATGACCCATGTCTGCAAAACAAAACCATGGATAGCAAATGTGTAACATGTGAAGCTGCTAAAGTGTCAGCAATTGAGAGTACGAAACAGACAATAAGCTCAAGTCAATGTGTTGCCTCTAAGGCAGCGGTTTCTACAGTGGGGACATTAGGCTTTGAAGACAAATTTAAAACAGCACCCAGCACATGGGATTGTGATACCTGTCTGGTCCAGAACAAACCTGAAGCTACTAAATGTATAGCATGTGAGACACCAAAGCCCGGAACAGGAGTAATGCCTGCCCTGACATTACCAGCAGTCACAGACAACACAGTTACAGTGACATCCTCCTCCAGCAGCACTGACACAACAGTCACTCTGGGGTTTGGAGACAAGTTTAAGAAGCCAAAAGGTTCTTGGGATTGTGCGGTGTGCCTTGTATCAAATAAGGCAGAAGACAGCAAATGTGTAGCTTGTCAGTCCGAGAAACCAGGTACGTTGTTCCCTTTTCTGTTCCAATTTCAGCCACTGTGCATTCTTAACAGAATCAAGTATGTTGCATATTAAAAAAATTTTCAGCAGCATGGCTGTATGCCAGCAGGATGGATTAGTGGCTGTCTGCTGAAATGGTTATAGGCACTTTTGGGGTCGCAGCCCTGATTCCACCCTGTCACATGAATTGAACTGATTGTGAGCTGTATTAGTGCAGAGCTGAATTGAAGCAAATAAACCCTGCTTTGCATTAATGATGAACAATGACTAAACTGGATGCCTTCATTAACTTAAAACCTATTTATTAATTCCAGTATCTGAAGGGGGCCTATGAGGACGCTGGGGAGGGACTCTTCATTAGGGACTGTAGTGACAGGACAAGGGATAATGGGTTCAAACTTTAACAGGAGAAGTTTAGATTGGATATAAGGAAGAAGTTCTTTGCTGTGAGGGTGGTGAGGCCCTGGAATGGGTTGCCCGAGGAAGTTGTGAATGCTCCATCCCTGGTAGTGTTCAAGGCCAGGTTGGACAGAGCCTTGGGTGACATGGTTTAATGTGAGGTGTCCCTGCCCATGGCAGGGGGGTTGGAACTAGATGATCTTAAGAATCTAACTATTCTATGATTCTATTATTTATTAATTTTCACTGGGAAAAAATGTGAACTCTAGACAAAGTTAAAAATTACTGGGTCTTTCTCTCTTTCAAAAGCAAGTTGAAACAGTGTTTACAGAACATGGCTAAAAATGTCTTCACTCAGCATTTGTGTGTAGTTTAGCAGGCAGGTATGAAGACAGGCTGCAAGACAGAGTAGTCTTTAAGTAGTTGTCCTATGCTAAAACAAAACCTTATTTTGAGCTATGCCTGTGAGGGCCAGTGGTAGCCTTCCAGAAGGTGGGTGACCTTGTTCTGGAAGGTTGACGTCCTTCCTGACTATGGGGAGGCGAGTGCCTTCTTCAGTGCAGCGCTGGGGTGCTTCCCACTGTATATTATTGTCATTGATTTTGAGTGTGGTTTGTTGTTTTTAAAGCACGCAAAGAAATATTTTACTGTTAACTTTCTTAACATCATTTAATACACTATTATATTAAATGACACCTTTACCAATATATCCAGGGGGTGGAGGTGGTGTGAAAATCTCTGAGGGACTGGGTTGTGCTTCTCTTATTACCCTATACAGTAAGTAAGAGTAGAATTCTTCCGATAAGGTAATGTATTTCAGAGGGAGCTTATTCTCATGGACTTGCAGCCTTGGAGTGATCAGCAGGCACTTTTGACTTTGCCATTGCAAGGAGGAATATTGGTGATGTGAGGGTTTGCTGTGACCGTCATGGTGCAGAAAATTGCACAGTTCTGCATCTCTCGAGGGGATGAGGGAGGCTGGTAAAATGAGAGGATAAAAATCCTTTGGATGTGCTGTGGAAGATAAGGCCAGTTCCTGTCTCTGCTGTTTTGAATTTGGAGAAGGCTGAGGTTCTTTATGACTTCTTTGCCTCAGTCTTCACTGGCAAATGCTCTGACCACACCACCCAAGTCTTGGAAGGCAGACGCAGGGACTGTGAGAATGAAGACCTTGG
>WYDI02029141.1:0-57666 GCA_009867235.2 Psittacus erithacus | reverse complement strand
TAGCTACAAACATTGGTGTTATCACCGCTGTTCCCAGACCAAAATCAAAAACACAGCACTGCACCAGCTACTAAGAACGAGAAAAATGACTGCTACTGCTGAACCCAGGACACCCCTTCTCAAGAGTAGGTCACCTCACCCAATGACTCTCTCCTCGCTAGGTATTCAAATAGTGCCTGTTGTTACCAAAGACTTTTGCTGTTCTCATCCCTGCCTTTCTGAGCTGTAAGCTTTTTGCCACTGCAGTTAATACCAGCAGAGGAGTAACAGCCACACAGAACACATCTTCTAATATTTCCCATGTGATATACATAGATGGAACTCAAAGTGTCTGTATTAAAGTTTTTCTAATCCTTTAGCTATTCTTGTGGTTTGTAAAGCATATATATTTCTCTAACTTACCAGTGCCCTTCCTGAATGGATAGTTTGAAAATTGGCCATGGTATTTTAGCAAAGTTGAGACCTGAGCTATGTAGTGAAGAAAAAGAAATGCGGCAGTAGAAATTATATAAGAAGACACACACTTGGCTGAAGTGCCCTTGAGCAGAGATAGTACAGAAAGGACTTTTTTCTGCTGCTCAGTTAAGAACTGGGGAAACCTGAGGGAAACATGTTAGATTTTCCACAGACTCTTTAAGGCGAATGGGGTTGGGAGGGCATACTCAGACCAGAGAGGTTTGAGATCTGGTGGTGGAGCCGAATTAGAAGAATTTATGTGACAAAGAGCTGATGTGCAAAGGGGAAGGTTGAGGAACATTTTATTGTTAGTACAAGGTGCTGTACAGTTATATTTGTGTCTTCAAAGAACATGCAAATGAAGGGGTGGCAAAACAGATCTCCATCAAGTGGCTGAGTAACACATAAAATGATGGCTCCAAATATATGGGAGTGTTTCTGTGAGTTGAAAAAGACCAGGAAAGAAAGATTTGAGGATGAAAAGAGCAAAAGAATTACTTTGTAAGTAATTCATAAGTAATTACCATATGGTTGAGTAAGCCATATTCAACACAGAGGATGTTTGCAGTTCAGGCAAAGTCTGCTCAGGAGCAAGGCAGAGTGGCTTTCATTCCTAAAACAGAACAGAGTGCTCCTAAAACAGGAGAGACATGTCACAGTGCTGCTAATCCCTCTGAAGTAGAGCAGGCTTGCAAAGATGGAGAAGATACACCTCATTTGAACCTGAATTAGGAGCATGAAACAGGAAATGGATAAAAAGAGAAAACAGGAGGGCAGTTAGATAAAACAGCTGTCTGGGTCAGACCATTTATTTTGTGATTACTTCAGTTACTCCATCCCTTATAAAACTTACTCTTCTTTAGCTTCACTGGGCTTCTGTGAGATCTGTGTGTCTTCAACTTTTACCCTATATGTGTGTGTGTTGCTATCCTGGCTTTGCATAGATCTTGACAGTTACAGTTTTCCAGCTTCCTTACTCCCACTTCTCTTACTTTCTGTAAGTTTCTGTACAGGTTTAGGAATCAAGCTGTCAGTTTAGGTTTCAGCAACTGTTGATGGAAGTGTATCCATGGATCACAGTTAAGTTTTGGACAGAATTTGGAAAAAAAAAAATAATTTAGGAGTTCAATTCTTAACTGTTTGTTTTAATACTGATTATAAAATGGGAAGTTCAGCTGTAGTATGGAAAGAACAAGTGGGGTAGACCTGAACAGAGAGACACCAGCAATGTATCTTCTCTGGTACTGCAGGCACTCATGTCACAAATATTTCTATACTTGAAAGATAATTTACCTTGGTGGCCAGTCCCTGCTGTGTACAGAGCACACCACCAAAATACATTATTTCCTAGATTTCCCTAGCAGTATTTTCAGTGTTTCTCTTGAAGGTAGACTGTGCTTTGTACTCTGTAAGTATTTTATCAGTGTCAAGTCTTTGTGCTGAACTAAAGTTTAGCCTCCTGTGATAATGTGGCTTTCCACTGGGGAAAAAAAAAGAAAAGGAATTAACAGCTCATTGATTTTGGATGTGTGGTGTAAAGGGTCCAGTTAGAAAAATTTTTCTGTAAGTTTGTTTCCATTAGGTTTATTTTCTACTTTATTGAATGTTGTCCTTTCATTAGTTTGTGTGGGTATCTCGTGGTCAAGAAAGGTATTCCAGCTCACTGTCATGATGGATCCATGACACTGCCTAGAGCAGACTTACTATAAAATAGGCCTAATATCACCATCTTTGTAACTTTTCCAGTTCTATACTGTATTTCCAGAACTACCCTCCTAAACTTCTGGAATTTGTAAAACTAGAAAATAAGATGTGATTATCACACAGATAATAGCAGTTTTGTTATTTCCAATTTTAATTTAATCTGTACATGCACCTAATGAAATAATAGTTGCAATATTTTTTTCTCTATGTGAATAAAGAGTTTGAAACTTGGTTTATAATTTAAGTCAAATAATAGAGAATAAACATATATGGCCAGAAATAAGTATTCCATACCACAGTATTCCTGTTCTAACATGGATTCATTAACCTCAAAGCTTGTATTTAAGGAGAATGGGTTAGTTGCAAATAGGTAGGTCAGTAAACACAAACACAGTAGCTAACTTTTGGAAATTCACCAGGGCTCTGGCTTTGTCATCTGTTTAAGAAGAAGAAAAATTTCTATGCAGGAGTTTGACTTTTGACCAGGGTTTTTCATATCTGTTCTTCATAAATGGAACTGCAAAATTCATTGGAATATAGAAAGTGTATAGAAAGCTTTCTTTTTGATAGAAATCAAGTTTACATGAATCTAATGACTACCTACCAAAAGGTAGGTATATATAGAAATAGGAAATCATATTTTGCACCTCCATAATGAAAACCAGTGAAGGTACTATACCCGTAATATTTCTAGTTAAATGTAGTTTTCAAGAACATCTGGGCTTTGCTTCCTGTGTAAACATGAACTAGAGTTGTTCTGTCAGGAACTCCAAAATGAAGATAAATTGTCAAAGGCATTCAGCATTGAAAAATACATCTTATTATCAAAGCAACACTCACTGTTCATTTGTTGTTTATGCTTCTTATTCAGGGGAGTTAATGTGCATCACTACAGGCTCATTAGTGCACACACATTCTGCCCTACCTTCCTGAGTGGCTGCTCTTGATCTTCCAGTAAATAATATATAAAACGTGCTTTTCCGTCTTGCTTGCATGTCCAGATGTTGAAGACACTTGGCTACTGTGGTGAAGTTTGTCATACACCAGGATACAACAGTGCTCAATGTACTTCCTGCAGCCAGGAGCATCCTAACCTCCCGGAAGCAGAGATACAAGAGAGAACCTGGTTCAGGAAGCATACCATGTCTATGTGGGAGCTAGAGGAACAGTTTGCTTGCTGGCTTTGCAAAGATGACTGCTCAGCAGGGGAGCTGGGACAGAAAGAATGAGATTTGGAACCTGTAGGACAGCCTGCTTCTGGTGAAATATCTCTGTACTGGTATCTTCTCGTAACAAGAAGATGGAAGTACAAAATGGAGGGACAGGAAGTCATTTGCAGGCCTTATGTAATATCCATCTCTGTGAAGAGGTGCATGCCGGGGGATTCCTCTACCCACACAGCTCTCCACCATGCAGGCATTCCTCTACAGCCTTATCTTTGCATAACTCTGGTATAGACCTCCTACAGGATCATCTCCCACCTCTAATGTGCATCTGTTCATTCTCTGCCTGTCAAGGCTCTTCAGAATTTAAAAGACATTGCAAGAGATAGAAGAACAAGCTTTCAAGTTTGAGTGCATCAGATCAGGAGATATCCAGTAAGAAATGTGAATTTATATTGCCTTACTTATTCCTTTTTTTTATTTTTCCAAAGTGGAAAAGAGAAAGGAGAACTGCTGTCTAAGGAACATGGCAATAAAAATATCTCCAAGGCAGAGGTACAGTTCTCTTTTTAGACCTGACACCTCCAAAGGCTGATACATGTGGCTGAGTTAGATGAAAAAGTATTAGGTTTTTTATTAGATTGTGATGCAAGCTCAAGCTGGCTAGGCTCATCAGACAATAAATCTAGTGCAAGTATGTGTGGCCAAATTCTACTCTCTTAATTGTTGCTCTCTGTGGTCAGTATTACTTGCTACTGTGATAGTGGCTCCCTTCTGCTAGTTGTGAGAAGGGAACAGATTATTTACAATGTAAACAGTCACTGACGTAGAATAATTCTGATTGTGCTTCCACATTAAACCGGAAATAATGCTATTAAAAGCAAAGGAGTTATTCTTCCTTACACAACACATGAATCCAAATTTAGGCCTTTATCACAAGGCTAAGGTTTGTTAGGTATAGCATGGATATTTATGCATGGCTTTTTACCATCGATGACTTCTCATTTCAGAAATAATCCTTTTTTTTGGCTCCTTTGTGACAGCTGCATGTTGCGTTAAAGTGAATCAAACTGTTAAAGTCGGGTAGACATGGAGATCTTCTATTGATATTAGCAGGGACTGCACAAGAATTGGGTAGCTGAGAACTGCACTGGGTACTGCAAACACAGCAAGTGCTTTTTCCATTCCAGACAGTGGCAGCCTCATGAACAGCAGGCAGCTCTCTTCACAGTAGGTCATCCTCATTCTAAACCTGCTCTGAACGCTGTAGCAGCTCAGCAGTGAAGCAGGCTGCCCAAAGGCACAGATGTAAGCCCAGGCTAAGCTCACAGATGTTCCATGGCAGAGTATCTGCTGTGCATTATAACACAAAAAATATATTGCTGTAATTTTTTTAAAGGTCAGAATACCTCAAGACTTCCCACAATTAGAATAAAAGCTCACCTGAAATAATAGCATGTTTGAGAAAATGAAAAATGTCACATTGTAAACTAAATTCTTGCTTGTACTCAATTTTTGGATAAGCATCTCAAAAGATACTGCAGCAGAGCCATAAATCCAGATGCCAGTTCCCAAGCCAAGCTTTCAAAAATTCCAATCTTTGTGAATATATATTAATCTGAATTCAGTGCTGAGATGTGCAACTCCTGATGAAAGCAGCAGGATATACATGAAACAGTAAGGAAATATTTTCCAATATATTGCTGTGTCTGCACTACCTTTTCAGTTTGTAGTCATTCTCTCACACTAGGAAAACATGTCTTCATCTCAGTGCAGTGAAGAAGAGTATTTCTGGCCCTCATCTGAAGAATTAATAGTTATGCCAGTATCTCTGAGGCTCCTAGAGGGTTAGTCTTCCCTAATAATTTTCAGGTTTCTTCCAGTATTCCGAAACAGGCCTAAAATCCTTATCTGGACCTCCTGTTACTTGCAACTCTGGGCATGTTTCTCCTATTCCTTTCCCACTGGCCTGTGCATTCACCTCTACAAACTTACTGAAATGCACAATGAATGTAAGAACTGTAATTATGTGACTGTATTCTGCCATAGCTTTACCACTGTAATTCTCCTTGTTCTCCCTTTCCCAGGGACAGTTTAAAATAAGTTACTTGAAAGAAGAATTACATGCAATGTCATCTGAGTTTATTTCATCACTTATCTGGAGTCACCAATGTCTTAACAGACATTTCAGGCAATTTATTCTTTGGACAATGACCTCAATCTTTTCCTAAAATATTAGGAATATGATCACTTTCAGTTATAGTCCTAAGATCACCTCACTGATTTTAGAGTTTAGTTACTTGAATGAAAGTTGGATTTGAACCAAAATGTTTTCTGTATTGAAATGTAAAGCAGGCTGAGGTCAAAATTCTTGGTCCTGACATCATCTTTTTCATAACCAAAAATCCAGATAAATGAAAAGCCAAACAAAGGTGATTTTATTACCATCAACAGGCTCTATTGTCTCTTCAGTATTGCTACAAAATGGAATGAGAAGATTGCTTATATTTAATAACAACTTATGTGGCCCCAGAAATATTTCTCTCTGCCCCAAAAAGAGGTGTGGTATAGATTAATAAGGCCCTGCAAGGGTGTTTTTATGAATGGACCTCTGCTTTTGGTGAATGCTCTTGCAGGTGCCAAAGAAAAGAGGCCACCCGGGTAACTCTGCTTCCAGCCTGGTCTCCATCTGGTTCAGAACACCCCCATAGCTCACTGTGCAACTACTTGCCTGTGGCACTTGCCAGAGGCCCTTGCACTGCTGCTGTCAAAAGACACTTGCAGGCAGTTTGTCATCTGAGGGTTGCAATTGCCTTTCATATAGTGGGATAGTGATCATGGGCTTGCTGTGGTAGTCCCTGTTCAGGCAGAACTATTAGATGCGGCAGGAGTTTTGCTTGGGGAGTTACTGCTGCATGGGCTACAGATTATTAGATTGAAAAGTTGTATCTTGTTGCTGGGACGTGTGAAAGCAGGTCTTTTTAAATGCAAATTGTCTGAGAAAAAGACTACTCAAGTTTCCAGAAAGCTGAAATTTCAGTCTTTTATTTGCTAGTGCCACATAAACCTTCAGATATACAGTCAGCAACCAGTTATCATCCCATCATTAAATGCAACTTCCAAAGTATCCATAAATATTTAAGCCTATTGCAACATTCAGACATACGGGTTGATAATTAAGGTGATCAGTGTAATGCAAATGACTGATTTTTCTCTAGGAGGTTCCTGTGCAGAGCAATTGTGTGATGCAGCCCTAGAATACAAGGGTGTCAAGCACAAAGTCAAGATAATATTTGCCTTTTGAAAGAAAGAAGAAAAACTGTAGGGGGTGCACATTTATCTGAAGTGTGGGTTGATGATAGGGCTTATTTAAAAGTTTATTTCAGAGCTACTTTGCCAGAGAAAGCATTAGGAGGTATCTAGAAATAACACATTTTGCAGGGAATACTAATGCTGAAGTTGGTGACTGCTCAGAGCTGTCTTTGCCAGCTTTTCCCTGTTAAGTACTGTTCAGCTCCATGAGTGGACAACATAAAACAGATATAATCAATAAGTGGATTATGTATGGTAACAATCTAAAGGACGCTTTAAGGATATAAATATGTAGTCTTAAACATAAGAGCCTTGTACTGAAAGTTCATTTTTATTCCTGAAATATTCATAGCTATAGTGCAGCTTTCCATTTCATGGAAAGTGTTCCTGTTCTTTGAGCTTCATCCATAACCTCTACAGCCTGACTTTTCTCCTTGGGGGGAAACATGAAATGTATTGTGCACTTTTAAAGGTTTTTATAACCTCAAACATCTTTTTCCCATCTCTATCAGCTGTTTGAGTAAGAAAGAAGTTGTCTTGCTTTGCAAATGGCCTTTAGGTTGTTTGATCAAAGTTTACAAGGAGTCATTTTCAGGGACCCAGACCTGACCCTGTAATAAGCTGCTGTTGCCATATGCTTAAGCACAGAGAAAGAGGCAGTTTGCAAAGTAGAAATCTGCTTTGCAACAGCTGCCAAAGCAACAGCACTTTGGCTTTAGACTCTCCTGTCTCTGGCAAGCAGACTATGGGTCCAAGTCTTACATTCTAGTCCTGTGAGTCTCTGGTCACTCCCGTGGAGTGCTGTCCCTTCGGCAAGTATACCATTTGGCACACTTGACCCTAATTATAGCTCATGTTGCAACTCTTAGCCAGTGGGAATGTTACTGTCCTGCTCCTCAAAACATTGGGAAAGGGTGGAATTCTTATTTCTGTGCCTCGCCCAGAACAGCTTTTGGGCCAAGTGCTTCTGTAGCACAAGTGATGGATATTCTTTAAGCTGATATTTTACATTTTTTCTCCCATTTCTGTGATGTTTTCCATGATAAATCAATAGGTAAAAATGGGAAAGCATAAGACAATGATGACCTTCTAATACAACTTCTGTGTTTATATCTAAAACCCCAGAGGCAGACATTGTGCTTCTGTCTTAGAGGTGCATTAATGTAAGAAAACCACCAAGACTGTAAACCTGAAGGCAGCTGCAGTCAAAGGTATCTTGAAACAGCCACATTAAGTGGCTGAGCAGACATTTATACTTCTAACACTGGCCAAGCCCTGGCCATAATCATAAGATTACTTTCTGATTTGGCTTCATAGAGAATTATACTTCTAGTGAACTGTTAGAATATAGCTATAAATTGCCTGTTCAATTTGATCCAAACACAGATCCATATGCATGGAATATGTCCTGCTAAATCACAGCTTCAAACACAACAGCACTCTTGTTCCTTCTTTCACACATTTGTGTGAAGAAGCTGAATTATATGCCTCATTGAGGTAGAAGAAAGAACACTTTTACTGCAGAGTAGAAAATAGTGAAAATTATTTTAAATGCTTGAACCCTCCAAGCAATTTCTTAAATGCAACCATATGATTTCTGTTACAGAAAGCAGAAAAAAGAATGAGCAGGGAGTCACCCAAATCCCACCACGCCCTAAGAAATGAGCTCTGTTGTCATTCTCTCAAACACAGGACTGCCATTTGGAAATGTAACAGACACATTTTGAGTTCTTTTAACTATCTGCCTACCATTTGCTGCTACTTGTGGTTCAGTGATATTCCAGTAAAATCTGTTCTGTGAACAAAAGGCCAGAACAACTAAAACAACTTTTTGGTTGGTAACAGGTGCTGGTTGCTTCCTCTGGCCTGGAAGGATTATGTATTTTATGCCCAGAATTTCTTTTGGGATTCAGTACCATCCCTTCCCATAAATATCAAACAAAACAGAAAATCTCAGCAATGCCTGAGGACTGCAAAGAGAGTGCAGCCCCTCCCTTGAGGTCACTACAGCACCAACCTTCTGCTGTTTTCACATTCTGTTCTTATTTTCTAAGGGTCCCTGGTAGAAGCACAGATGGCTTTTAAAGGGATGGTCCTGTTCTATCTAGAGTCTGTTTATTGACAAAATAACCACTGGAACCTTCTATAGGTAGGAAAAAAGCTGTTACAGAAGGAGTTTAAGAATAAACAAATCCCACCACTACTTTCAGCTTTCTAAAGTCTGACTAGGTAGAGAATCTTAGAATTAAAGGCTCTAAATGTGCAAAGCATTATCTGCTAATTTGGCCTCTGTTGAAAGACAAAGACTACTTTAGTTAGTAGACAAGCTAAAAGCCCTCTTAATGTTAAAAGCCCTTACAAGAGATACAGTGAAGAACCATGGTAGTTAGAAAATTACCTTCTCTCACTCAGAGCTATACACCCAATTGCACATTTATACAACTAACAGAAAGAACTATGATCGTTGGTAAGAGTTCGTAGCTACTGATGTAGATAAAAGCTTGCTGGATACAGTAGTGAATGCAACTACGAAAAAAGCAAGCCTTGATTATACTTCAGTGAAACACATTGAGGGCCTGCAGTGAGCTGCAGGTAACCATGCGCTACATTGCACTGCTCCCTATGTGCCTAAAGTCTCCCTCAGACTAAAAGAACCTTTCAGGTCTATATATTTCTAAACTTATATGGTAGGGGCTAGTCCACAGTCCTCCCTTTCCAAAAAGAATGCATCAGTGTCCTGAGGGCACTAATAAGCTCTGCTGGCCCATGTCAGCATCACCTGGGACCCCTACCCACACCCCTTCCCATAGGCCCTTGGGACCCATTTAAGCTCAAGCTTGGGTGTGATGTTGTGATTTTGGGCTGTGTTGTAGGGTTTGTTGGCTTTAGCTGTGTTTTGTGGTTTTCCTTAATGTTTGAAGTGCAGCTTTGTTTATTGTTGTCGCTGTCTGCGTGGTCCTGGTTCTGTTGCTTTATCTGTGGCTGTTGCTCTATGCTAAACTCAGATCCTGCAGGATGGTATATTGGTGAAGTCTGTGCTAGGGCCATCCTCAAGTCCTGGCTTAGCTCTGCTCCTGGGGTTGTGCTGTTTTTTTTGATGCTACAGGATATGTTAAGTAGAAGGATAAATAGACTAGGGCTGAAATGAAGCTTCAGGGGATAAAAGCTAGCATTATTTTTAGAAGTTAGTTTTCTGAGAGGTTAATAACACTGAGAAGTACCTAATCTTGCTGTGGAAATCTCTAGAAATAAGCAGTCTATTGTTTCCTATACCAAATTTTTCTAGAACTTAGTTGCCTAGAGAAAAATTCTTAAATGCCAAATGCTGCATTGTATTTTGTTGCAATAGAGTGTATGGTTGTCACTGATTCCTGTCAGTGAAACGAACAGGATTACAGAGAGTGGGATTTGGTTCTGCAGTTCAAAATAGGCTGTTTAGTGAAACAGATTACAGCATGCTAAACTCATTTTCTGAAAGAGCCTACTTAATTTCAGTCTGGAGAAGAATGGAGATTACTCTCAGCTTCTCAAAAGAGAGCTGTGAAGTGAGATTTTTAATGATGTCTATAGCCAGAGCTCATTGTGTATGTTGTATGCTTGACCAGAAAGTATAAATGCAAGTATCATATTTGGTTCAAACACCCATTTGTAGAGTATCTAGTTTACATGAATGGCCAGCAGCAGTTTCCTGGAGAAACTGTGTAAAGAATGTGTGCAAGCTGCTTTACCTAGGCCAGATGCAGTTAACAGTTGCAGTTTTGGTACTCATTGAATTAGATTCACTCAGCTACTTACAGTTGGATTCTAATTAGAGTCACTTTATTTTTCTGTGGAGTAGTGTAGCAAACCTGGCATACTTAGTAAGATTGCTATGCTGCTTTCATAGCTTCACCTGTCAGCCTACTTCTGTTCTGAAGAAAGACTGCTTGTTAAAATAAAAGCTGGAAAGAGGAAAAAAGTTAGAGGCGATGTTTAGACTTCTGAGCTTTCCAGAGGCATGAGAAAGTGATGGGAGTCTCCTCTAATTTAAAGAAGGCTGCCCAGTAAAATTGTATCTTCAGATTAAAATTTCCTCCTTCTTTGACTTGGAACAAATATTTCCCCCTCTACCGGCATATTTTACAATACAGCTTTTGTAGCAGTCTAGCTGTCTTTGAGCTGCCCTGCTGTCTCTGTTTCTTAAGGTGTTCAGGTGAGAGTAGCATTGTGAGGGATTTAATGTTAATGAAGATAAAAGGGCCAATCAAAAGTCTTCTTTGTAGCTTCTGGTTTAAGATGCCTGAAAAGAACTGTATCAGCTTTCTTGCACATAATACTGTGTGCATACTCTAGATATGTTTTTATCCTGAATATATCAATAAGGTTAGTGAAGATGATGTAAGTAGAGAATGACAGATGCAGCCAAGCTCATCTGAGTAAATTAGAGTGAAATTTTCTTTCTCAGTTGTGTTAACAACTCGGTTGTGTTAACAACTCAGTTGTGTTTTCTATGTGTCTTCTGAATACTTTATTTATTTTGACAAAAGCAGTAACTATTCCTCTTCAATTTCCAAGTAGCCATTCTTCATGTAAGGTCAAAGTGTTTTGTTCTGTTTGTTGATAGAGTTTTTACAGCCTATGGTCTTATTTTGTCCTCAGGAAAGATTTTCTGAACTGATGCAGGAATCTGGTTTGAAACACATTGGTGGGGGGTGTTTTGCTTCTGTGTTCAGATGTACTTGACAAACTGATACTGAAAGTAGCTAAGGGTTCTCATCCAGTACCCCTCTTTCATTCCTTCTTATCACTAATTCTTTCCATATCATTAACACTTTGTAAAGGTGAGTGTCTTTAAAATACCTGTATATCAGAATCCCCTGGTGAGGGATGGCAATATTATTGCAGTACTTGCTTGTGTTTTGGAAATTATAACAAATACCTTGTGACAACTCAGCCTGAATCTGTGGAGCTGAAAGAAAAAGTTGTGAAGGTTAACTGAATTTGTGGAATTTTCCTTTGTTACCTGTTTATGGGCTCTGAATCTGTGCCCTGTTTTCTTAACTGATTAAACCTAGAAATCAGAATTGCAAGGCTGGATCAGACTAACTTCTGTCAAACCAAGGAGCCTGTCTCAAGACTGGGTAACAACAAATTCTTAGGGAAAGAGAACAAGTTCAGGCTCTGGATACTGTATTTTTTCTCCTGGAAACATCTCGTACCAGTAAGGGTTTCTGGAGCATTTAATTTCTCTTTGTCAGCAGTGGACTTCTGTGAATTTGCTCATACCCTCTTTGAACTCATTCATAGTTCTTGGATACTTTAGCAGTAGGTTCCACAACTTGATTATGCTTCATATTGTAAAAGTAATTCCTGTATTTGGTTAAGATCTGTGGCCTCATAACCAGTGTTTTGCCTCTTAGATCTGGTACTGTAAGAAATAACAAATTTTTCATTTCCCTCCTTTTTAGCAAGTATGTAGGCCAAGTGCTGCTCCACTGACTGTGGTGGAATCTGGGCTGCTGATTTTTGAAGTGCAAGTAAATGGGTGCTCTAGATGCAAATGCAACTTGCATTTTCTACCTCTCTCCCAGTTACTTGTCCTTGCAGTATGGTAATGACAACTTGGAGCAGGTGTGATTTCCATTTTTGTGCACTGAACCAGTTGTGTACTTCTCCTTTGAAAATGTGATGACAGATTGGGAATGCAGCCACTTAGACAACCCATGTGCTCCTTAGCACTCACTTGTGTTGGTGGATGCTGTGCTCAGTCAATTGACAGTTTGTCAACAGCTGATTACAAACAGGATAGCAAAATTAAGATGGCACCTCCTGCTTCTCTTAGTCTGTTGGCACCTTGGTAACTGTTTTTAGGCTGAGCTTGGTTTTCTTGCTGGTACTGCTAGCCTCCCTTGCTGTGCAGAGCCTCAGTTGAACAGCAGCTTTCTTGCAGTTTCTGACTCTGAAGGTTTGCTCAATTTTATTTCACAAAGACAAGGAATTAACAGTGGCCCTGAGATGTCTTGATGACAAATCAAACCTTAAGTTAGTGTAAGACTGTGGAAAAATACTTTGCTTCACAGAAGGTGAAGGGGATGTTTTAATCATGGAATTGTAGAATGGTGCAAATTGGAAATGACCTCAAAAGATCATTTGGTCCAGCCATTCATGGAGAAGGGAGCCCAGATGAGATTATCCAGTGATGGAGACTCATCCCTGGGAGGGGGTGCTCTTGACATGAGCCACCTTATGTGCTATACCTTATACGTGAATGGCATATTTACTTTAGCAGAACTGTAGGGTTTGGAGTGCTTTCACTTGTCCTTGACTCCCAGGTGTTCAGCTGTCTCTTTTTAAGATGCACCTGAGGTGTGTTTGTAGCAGTGAATAGAATGACTGGCCCTTTTCCCCTTCACTGTAAATGCTGCCATCCAAATCTCTGTTAGGAAATAACAATATTTCTAGTGGCCCTTTACATTTCCCTTTAGCTGTTTTCTGATGTTAAGCTGATTCTTGTTTTTTTTTTTTCCAGTCTGTTCTGCAATGTGACCAAACTCTAGTATTTTCTATTTCTTTGTAGTGTTTTGGTGTGTATACTTAGAGCCAATTCTTTGCAAAGTACAGGTACCAGGCAATTGATTATGCATTTCCTTAGCTTATAATGAGAAACAAATAGAAGCATAAAGGGCTTGAAAGGGTAAATGGTAGTAAACGCTTGAAATTTCTGTTTCTGCACTTAGGGCAATGAGAACTGTACGAGCTAATGCTATGGCCAGTGGGGGAAGAAACACTGGCAAGTCAGAAAGGCAGCATTTAATGCTCACTTTTTTCAGGCATATTTAAATGCCCAGGCCTCCTGAGAGTGTAATCAGTCCCTGAGAAAATATCTTTCTCTGATTGCGTGTGCAAAGTAAAGATGGCTTTCTCGGTTTCCTCTGTCTAGAAATCGTAGGTCACTAGCATAAATTGAGTGCATGGGCTCAAGATGAGATCTGTGCTTTTCTGCCTTGTCTCTTCCATGTAGCCAGAGCAGGGCTGGGACAGGGAGAACCTTAAGTCTGCAATGGGGATGACAGCTGAAAGGCTGCCCATGGAGATTCCCCTCATATGCTGCACTGTAAAACGAAGCATCAAGGGCTGGAGGAAGAATGCTGAACTTTAAGCATTACTGCAACCCATATTCTGGTTTGGAGGTGCTGCTGGAGTTCAGGCAGGCTTTCAAGACCAAGCTGCCTAGAGAGCCTTTTCACATCATCTTTCCATCTCTGCATGGCTAAGAGCAGAAGCATGAGTTACCATCTGTAATTTCTTCTTTATACTATTCATGTTGCTTATCTCCTTTACTTGGCTTGCTATGTACAATCTGAATTTTGCTTTTGATAGCAAGTACTATGGGAAGAGAGTCTGAAAGGAATGTTGAAGGAAATGTATGTTCAGAGTTAATTTATAATAGTTCATATAATCTGACCCCAAATGTTTTAAGCCATTCAGAAAGCTTAGCATGAAGCAATTAAAAGTGTAAAATCAGTGTGTCCACATGAAAGTGTGTTGAACAGATGATAGTGTACTCTTCTTCAGGGATAAAATAAGCTTCATATCTCTTGCAAGAGATTTGTCAAACCCAGAAAATATCATATCATTCTAAGCACTTACAGATATGACTTGAGTTTAATGTTTTGAAATTTTCTGTCTAGACTTTGCTTTTGTAAGAGAAATGTGGTGTTTCAAGTCACCTCAGAAATATGCAGCACAATGATGTCTTTTCCCCTCCTCTCCTTCTTTTCCTCAGTTCTTTATGCAGAAATCACTTCTGCCGTTTATTTTGATGGAACTTTTCCGGTCCAGGGAGAATTCCTGTAAGAGAGGTATAAACTTGAATGATCTTTGTGTCATGCTGAGAGCCTGAAGAACTCCATGTTCAGAGGGACTTTACCTTGATAGAGCATCACTGATTGCAGTGGACTGGTTTCTAACATTCCCATTTTTAATGGCATCAAAGCTATGGGGTCAGTATCATTATATATCAGACCTGAATTTTCATACAGACTAGAAATCTTTTCTTGCCTTTTTTCCAGTTGCTTACCCCCTTGTGTGTTCTGGAGAATAGAGACTGTAAGGGACAGTACCATGTAGGTCTTGCATTGCAATTAAACTGCATTCACTTAAGTCATAAAAACAGATGTAAAAAAATATTAAAACTAGTGTGTTAATAACCTGTTATTTTCTTGGGATGTGAGCTCAGTACTGGGCTTTTAATGGCAGTAGCTTTGAGGTATACTTAGAAAATTCTTTTGCTGCCTCTGCAGAAGTAATGAACTTGTTCCGCCTTGTGCCCTTGTATACATTATAAATGACAATTTCAACCAAACATAAACCAACACAAACTACATTATCTTCTTGCACCTTTAGCAACATTTTTCTTGTTTTAGAAACCAGGGGAATAAATTGAATGTAGCAAAATGTGCTGTGTCTGGATTTTGCAGCTCCCAGCTTTTGACAGTCCATCTACATTCTCTGCTCTGGGGAAAATTCAGCTGCACGTAAAGATAGGAAATAAAATTACTTCTTGGAGACCTTGGTGTTTAACAGTCTATGTTGGCTGAAACCTGGCAGAATGCTCACAGGGCTTCTCAAACTTTAATGGAAAACAAGATTTGTCATTCTACTGTGTGAAAAATGAGTCTTCTTGCTGGAAACATCTCCATTAATTACCAGGTTAGAGCTCAGGTTTCCTTGCTGAAATGAATTTGGACTTTGATAATTACTTTAAAAGGAACAGTTCCATAATCTTGTCTTGATTTTCTTGTCAAAACATTGCTGCTTGATTCATTACTTCTATTACAACCAAATGAAGGAAAAGGAAAAAAAAATTATGCTAAAAAAGCAGCATTAAAACTGTGCAACACATGGTAACAGATTGTGACTTAAATTATTGTATGTTCTTGGAAGGAAAGAAAATGTCCCCTTCACTTTCTGCCACCAGCTGCTTCTCCTGTGTGCTTCCAAGCATGCTGGCCTTTTTTGTTTCCTTTGGGGTGGCCAGCCAGGAGCAGGGAGATAATAGTAACAGACAGACCTTCAAATTCCTATCCCACCCTCTGGCCAGGAGTGGGTGAACAGCCAGGAAGCTTTTATGGCTCGAACCTGTGTTTTCAAAAAGCTCTTTGAATTAGAGAATTAGGCTCTTTGCCATTTTTAAAAAGGTGCTCAGGGGGAGCTTTAGAAATGAAGCATTTTCCTCTGTGTGAATTTGATTTTTTAATTTTTTTAAATTGGACACATTTGACATTGAAAATATTATACAAGAACGTAAAGGGTAAGGAGAAGCCAAAAAATATTGTGGACTACAGTAAGGTGTGAGCTGAAAAGCTTCTACAGGCTTCTGTGTGGCATGTTCCAGCTGTAAAATAACTGTTAGTAAAAATACCCAAAGATTTCTGTATAGTTTAGTTAACTTTGAGTGTCAGCTCATACAATGGAACACATGTACATATTTTAAGAGAACTGATAAAATTAGCCTGCTTCTGCTATTACTTGAACAGATGCTTGCTTGGAGCTGGTATCATCTCAAATGTGTAGCGAGGGGAATCAAGCTACCAGCTGGGTGTGGAGAATAGGTTCTGGTCCCTTCTCTACCACTCCGAGCAGTTCACCTCACCTCCTGAGGCATTTTCTTCCCTGGCTGCAAATGGATCGAGGAGCACAGACGAGAAGCTGTCTGTAAAAGATGTGCAAGAGAACACTAATACACTCCCGAAGGTTTTTACTGCTGTTAGCATCAGAGCTCTTATTTTTCACTTAGGAAAGCGTAGTTAACTACCACTGACACAGTGACTTGGCATGTTGAAGGTAGGTACAAGCAGTGTGACTGTGGACAGAATCCTAATATAACTCTGTCATTGTTCTTGGCATACCTTAAGAATATATTAGTTTTAAAAGCCTCAGTACAGAGTGACTTTATTTAAATGCTAAGAAAACAATGTATTCGTGTTTTGTTTCGTTGACATCCAAGTGCTCAAAGCATCATATAGAAATGAATCATTTCTTGAAAACAGCTTTCTCTGAAAATTGCAAACAACTTTTGGGATAAATGTGAAAGTGTACTTACTGAATAACAGCGTGCTGGGCCCTTCATCTTCTGAAAACCAGAAACCCTTTGTAAAATATGAGTTTCTGATGCTTTTCTCTTGGAAATGGATGGCACAATTCATCCCCTATTGCTCCATGCTATCCAGTTTTCATTGTTATTAAAGACAAATAGTCACTTGTTCCCTTAGCGCTATGTTCTCATGCAAGAAATGTGGGGCTGATAGTCATGGCAAAATGCTGAGTTCACGGTAGAAGAAAGAGAAATATATACCCTAGTGAAATCCTGTATGCAGATGTTGCAATGAAAGGAGTACTGGAAGATGCTAATCTTTTCCTTTTAATTTGCTTTTTGCATATTCACAACTATCAGTTCTGCTTGACTTGCTGATGTATACAAGTTCCTGCCTTACAAACTGTTGAGAGGTACTTTAGAATGAATAACTAAGATGTGGAAAGAAGAGGGGTGTGCCTTAAAACATCCAGGGATAAATAAAAGCCAGCAATGAAAGCCTGTCCTGTTAGAGGCCTTCCTGTAGAAACGACAGGTTTTTTTAATAGATATTATCTTTTGAGAAGGGCAGTGGAACATAGGAGACTGTTGTAACTTTGAATGTATAAATCTATGTACATAAAACAATTATTTAAATGGGAATATGAAAGTATTATTCTTGCCAAATCTAAGTGAAGAAATACTTGGGTTTAATTAAAGGCTTTGAGCTCAACCCCTTTCTGACAAGACTGCCATTTATTTTAGGGAAAGGAGAAATGGTCTCAAATTATGTAGGAAAAACTAAAGCTCTGAGCACACAGGTAATACTTTAAAAAATAATTATTTGGATATTGGATGAAGATTTGTGTGGGAGAAATACATTTGAGGGGGAGAAATAAAAGAATTAAAGTGTTTTACAAAAGCACTCTTGAGAGCTAATGTAGTGCATTGGGTAAGTTGGCAACTCAACTTTCAGTGCTTTCTTCTTAAACTGGGCTTTTTTTCCTTTTTGCAGCAAATGTCTTCCATTTCTTGTGTATTGGGAATATATTAACAGGATGTAGGTATAAAAAGCACCCTAAGATTTCCAATAGGAAAAATAGTAGAGGGGTCTAAAAATCATGAATGGCTTATACTTTTGTTGGTGGTAAACATTAAACATGTTGTAAGCCTCCCATTCCAGAATGGTGTGAGGAAGCAGCAAAAAAATAGCTGCTCTGCAGGGAAATAGGAGCCAGGAACAGAGCATGATGTCAACTCAAGCAGGAGGGAGGACCAGGAGCCATCAGGGTCATACGGGGGCAGATCTGAGCCCAAGGCAAGAAACCTGGGCAGTGGGTGCTGGTCAGGGTCATGGAGAAAAGAGCCTAGGCACAGATGACAGCTGGGATGGAGCAGAGGCAGGGGCCAGCAGTGAAGCCCCAGCTTCAATTCAGTTTGCAGGGAAAGGAGGGGCAGGCCCTCATTTCTAACTTTCTTCACAACAGTTCTTACCAGCAAATGACTTGACCTTGGACTTGGCCAGCTGAACTACTCAATTCCCCAGATTTAAACTCCTAGAAGGGGGATATGCTCTGGGCTAACAGCTGGGCTTTTAATGTCTAAATTCTGTATGCTAACTGTGAAGCTGTTTCATGTACTTTGCCACAAGCCCAAGACACAGACAATTACAGTAGAATCACATTAACACAGTATTTTGCTTACTGCCTCTCCCCATATTTTTGATGGTCTTTACTGCTGATGGTGTTTGGGATCCAGTTCAGAATCAACTGAAACCAGTGGAATTTCTTTCATTGACTTGGCTTAACCTTGGATGAATATTGTAGGCATGACAATATGCAAAGTTTAGAGTAGTATTCTTTTTAGAACTGAAATATATCTTCTGACTGCTTTTATTCCTGCCTTCTATGTTTGTATATCCACAAACACCAGTTTAAATTCTTAGCTATTGCTACATGAGCATAAGACTACAAAGATTTTGGGTATCACTGGCAGAAACTGCAGGCAACAATTGTAGTACTGTTAAATTGGTTATTGCCCTGCCAGTGTTTTAGACTACAGTTCACCTGATTTTTCCCAATCTCTGAAAGGTTTAAAAACTAACATTTAAGGCTGCTGTGCTCCAAAGCTTTGAACTTCCAGCCAATTAGACCTAAGAAAAAGATTCTGGCAGTTAATATGAAGTTGTGGGGTGTTTGGGGGAGTGAGTTTTATCCGGGTCTTTTTTGGTTCATGCAGAGATGATGAGCTTTTAAAGTTTAAAAGTAACTTCATAGAAAATGTAGAGGCTAAAACTGTAATGATTTAAATGAGTGCTTTGAAGGTCAGTAAATTAGGCCTATCTTCACAAGGGAAGTTGAGATTTGGTAAAAACATTTCATCCCTCGATGACGTATTTCAGCTATGAATTGTCATCAAAGTGCCTCAAAGTAATTTCTCCCTGGTCTTTTATATAATATAAGCTGTGTAGTGGAACTTTCTCTTGTATTTTCATTTTGGGCTAATACTTACCACGTTTCTGGCATTCAGTGTTTATTCAGAAACTGATATTTCTGCCAGAAAGTCTCCATTTCCCTTAGAAAATTTATCTTCTGATAAATTTTTTGCCAGCTTCTGTGTTATAGCAGATCTAGTCCTGAATAGTGAGTCTAGTCAATGTTATATGCTTTTATGATACAGTGTGGATTTTCTACCTTCTTCAACCACTGCAGTTGTAGTTCTGGTTGAAAGACTGTCTTACTTCAGATTGTATACTACTTTTAGACTGGATATAAGGAAGAAGTTCTTTACTGTAAGGGTGGTGAGGCACTGGAATGAGTTGCCTAGGGAAGTTATGAATGCTCCATCCCTGGCAGTGTTCAAGGCCAGGTTGGACAAAGCCTTGGATGGCATGGTTTAGTGTGAGGTGTCCCTGCCCATGGCAGAGAGTTGGAACTGGATGATCTTAAGGTCCTTTCCAACCCTAGCTATTCTATGGTTCTATGATTCTACTTAGGAATAGAAGACATTTGATACCACGTGCAGATTAACAATTGGAAGTTGTTTTTTCTAGAGCTTCATACGCCTCACTTAAGTTTTCTCCATGTGTAGCTGTGAAAAGATATGCAATACAAAATGGGATCTGAGTGCCTAGAGTACCTCAAATAGGAGATACTGGGGGCAAGGCAGTTGTGTGTTCATTAAAGGTAGAAGAGAGGCCACTGAAGAATGTCTTTTAATGGAGGATTCCCCCAAGAGGAAAACCTGTTGTCTTTTGTGTGTATGCAGCAACTCCTAAGGACAATGCATGGTTCAGTCAGGCCAGGAAAAAGACAAAGGGAATTAGAACTGGAAGCAGGCCGGCAGAATGATGAAGAGGTAGTGGATTAGTCAGTACATGGAAACTTTATTTGACATTCATGTAGTCTGCAATCTCAAAGAAGAGCCACAGTGTTCCCTTGGGAGATTATTTTAAGATCCCAAAGAATGTATGTGCTGTTCTTCAGTGCCGAGCAATTTCATCACATGCTTATCCAGCCTGTTTTTTTAATTCAGAAGTAAAAGTGCTGAGTATCCCCTGGATGCATCGTTACTGCTGTTCTACAGGAAAAAAGGAGGGGAAAAGAGGAAAAAATAAGAATAGTATTCTAGTTTCTAGCTCCACAGTAAGTTATTAGTTTCCCTCAGGATGCATTTTGCTGCACTGTACAGCCTTTGATTCTCTCACTTATTTTATAATCATGAGTTCTCTGCCACTAGAAAGGCAATAGAGATCACTTCTGGCATAATGCCATTTCTAGGAAATTATTTGAGCTGCTAAATATAAAACTAATTCAAATTAATTGTAAAACTGTTTTCAAGGTTAAATTTCAACCACAGTTCTCAAGGCTTACTCTTAAAAAGTACAGATTTTGCTGGTTTTGTTGTTTTAGGATTAAATCATTTGAGTAATCAAACCCAAATGGGTTTAAAGTGCAGGTTTGCGTAATGTTGATATTTGGTTTTGAATATCCAAATAGTTATGATATCTGAAAAGTCACTTTCTTGTGAAACACTTTCAACACCATTACAATTATGCCAACAGTATTAGTTTGCTACTGGAATACTAAAACTACAGGTTATTGTGGAGATGATGCACAAAACTAGAAGGTTCACTAAGAAATATTAAGCCTAAAAAGTCCTGTCTTTCTCTCTCATCAGAGGTTAAAATGAAGCAGTATTTACTACCAAAAGTAATTCAATTCAAAAAGTTTAAAAGAATAAGGAGCTTTTTTTTGAGTGCTGGATAGAGAGAGAGACTTAATGGTAACATGTATTCATTTGTCACAAGAAATCACCCTTTCTTCTCTTTTCCTTCATCCTCATCATGTACATATGCATAAGAACCCAGACCTGAAAAGGAGAGAACTGCTTGGGACGTGGGCTCTGGCCTTCTCTCACACTGATCTGGAAGGATTAAAGCTGTGCTCAGGGTAAGCCTGATAAATAAATGTTATTGCAGTTGGTGGTGTCATATGGGATGTGGGAGTACAGCTGAGAGCAGCTGGATCATAGATTAGAATATCCGTAGTCTGTTGTGGGTAAAAAAAAGGTCCAGGCTACCAGTGATGATATGGCATGAGGATGTGCAGGCCAGGAAAGGTCAATGTAAGTGTACAACTGTAATTATACACATGGTTGTGCTACTGGTGATGACCAGTGACTATGAGCATTACTGTTTGGGTGAAGTAACTGAACTACTAGGGAATATGTGACAGTAGCTGGTAGAGGAGTATAAGCAGAGAAAGCGTAAAAGAAAGTGGCTGGCTGTGTACATAAGGGACAGAACTTGGATTTTTTTGTTTTTACTTGGCTCTCCAACAACAGGACTTCATTGTGTCTGCTGCTTGGCCGTTGTGCAAAGTATTAGGCTTGGGGCGATTATGGTCCCTGGGATGTTGATGGTGCCTCGTGGGATAGAGCAGCCAATGTGACAGACCCAGGGGTAGCAGCCATGAGGGGCCAGTTCTGGAGGTAACAGGAGTTTCTTAGTCTGCCACAGGTTAAGAAAGGACTTTTTACTTCATTTCTGTCATTGCAGTAATGGACAAATCTATCTGAGCTTGCCCTGTGGCAGAAGATGCTGGAGGGGCTCAACATTTCTTTACCTGTCATATCTTTAAATTTGCATCTGTAATAGGAATCTGGAAATCAAAGTATTTGTCAGAAACTCTGTAAGAGTGTTCAGTGTGTTCCTCTTGCCTGATATAAGGGGGGAATGCTGTAACTGGGTGATCCTGTCACCAGAGGATATGCCAGGGAGAGCATTAGAGCATTATAAAGGGACTGTGTGGCTTCTTCCAAAACCCATGCAAGACCAGTGGAATTGATTAAAACTAGAGTAAACAAACCCTACTAGATCCAAGATGCGGCCATAGCTGGTGCTCTGCTTCAAAGCCAGTGCCAGTTTTGGAAGTGAAGCACTTGGCTTGCACAGCAGTGCACCTGTACCAAACGATCATGTGGAACCTGAGCTAGCCCTACCCAGTGACAGATCTCATGTCTGCATCAGAACCTATGTGCAATAGGTGGCACTGTTAGTTTGTAACTTGGGCAAACCACCCACAGGCAAGTGGGAATTGATGCTATAAATAAGTATATGTTAGCTGTGCTGAACAGCAAGTGAAAACTGCCATTACAGGTCAGGGGATTGATTGACAAGCATGTTCAGCTGCTTGCGAAAGTCAAATGAGACTTGTAGAAGCAAACATCAAGTATCCTCTGAGGCATGGATGTTCTAAACCTAGTTCTACATTCAGATATACCTGTGTGATTCTCCCCAGAAGATTAGCACCACTTTCAGTGCCTGACAATGCAGAACTTCAGGTTTAGGTTTTTGCTTGTAAGTCCAAATCTAGCAAATGTTCATGCTTTGTTCCCTCTCATTCCTCCACTATTTATTTCTGCAGCTTTAATAGCTGCTTATGGGCCCTGTTCTCTCTAGAAAGGGAGGCTTTTGAAGTGTGCTGTGGCTCTGACTGTATTTTAAGTTTTCCACTGCTGTGAATGACATAAATGACTTGAGCAGAGGAATTGTGTTGCTCTAGGTAGCCAGTACACTCATCAAAAGCCATATGTGATTGATACACAGAGATATTATAATTTCAGGACAGCTGTGCTAAGTTCTAGGTGCTGAATAAACTTCACACTCTACATTTCATTAGGTGAAAGCTCTCTATGCAGGACAGATACCCAGTGGAGACAGACTGTTCTAATTTTTAAAATCATGAAAGGCTTTTGACACTTGCTCTATTAATTTTCCAGTAAGGACAGTGAGTCCTTAAAATGACAGTTTAGTTAACCTCTGTATGAACGGGCTCTGCTTGTTACTGCTAAAATTGGAAGTACTCATTGTGCTAATGGATTTTGGCTCTTCCTTGCTGCTTCACCTTTATCTTTTAAGCAATAAATGTTGTTTGAACATTGGTTTTCTGAGTAAAAAGATAAAATGTGCATTTTAAATTAATCCTTCTTATCCTCTTTGCTTCCCTTTCCCCTTAGAAGCTCAGAACTGAACAACAGTGCAGTTGCTAATGTGCCATTTGTTACCTAAATCAACACCACTGAGACTTTGCCAAGCTTCTCTGGCATACCCATTCCTAGCTTGGCTTCTGCAAGTCTTCACTCTCAGGACATGACTTTAGTTACCCAGTTACTAAAGCTAGAGTCCTCTACTGTGAATGACAGAGAGGTATGTTGACTCAGAGCTTTGTGCTGTCAGTGTGTTGCCAATTATTTCTATGTGTTAAGTATTTCATCCTATTTTGATTCTCCATTCCACAAGTTTGAAAGCTCAGCATGAAGGCTTAAGGCTGTTTTGATGGACGAAGTTAATCACTTGAGTGATTCAAGCTCCCTGTCTGATATATCAAGCGGCAAAGGCATATTCACTTGCTAACCTCAAATCCTAAAATCCCAACTAGAGTATTAGCAGCAGGCTTCAAACTCATTTCCTGACTACCTAGAAGGGGACAAAAATCAGTTGCAGCTATATACAAGGGGGCTGAGCTGAATCTTGGAGTTGTATCATGCATTTGCATGCAATTAATTTTCATCTGATTTAAGATCTGAAATTCTTTGACATAAAAAAAAAAGATTGCTCTTCAGAGACTTTGTGTAAAATAGATTATGTTCTATATGTCTTTTAGGTAGGGGAAGAAAGCTGCTTCTAGAACAACTTGAGGTATGTTCTGTGAAAAACAAGTATGTAACCATCCTAACATAATATTATTCACTGGTTACATTCAAGAAAAGTTAGATACAAATATAGAGTATGAATCTGAATTAATTCAGTAGTATCTGAATTAATGGCTGGCTAAATTTTATTTCCACATCACCCATTTGGTATCAAAAGAATTCCTGAGATGTAACATTCTGCAATGAAGTTATCACTATAGTTCCCGGTTCATGCTCTGAGGAAATGTCTCAAATATCTTTAATGATTTTTTTCTCAAAGCTATCCAATTTGAAGGTGCTCCCAGAGTACCATTAGTCTGACAAATGTTTCTTCCTCCCTTTTTAATAAGCCTTTAGTGCAAATGATGTCTTGAAAAATATTGTTGTCTATGATTGTGGTGAGGCCCCACTTTTTCATTGCTCTGTCATGTCACTATTGAATTGCTGTGATCTCTTCTACACACAAAGTCGGAAACTTTTCAGGACTTACACTATCAGCCCATGATTGCTGCCTGATGTATTTCAGCATTGACATTAATATCCTGGGGTCTTGGATGTTAGCCGCACTGCTTGCCCTTACCCATTGCTTAGGTATTGCATCTTGGGCATCCCCAGGCTTATATGGATGCAATAGTGAAGGCATTTGCATTCCTCTTCTAGCATCCATGGTGACTTTCACAGCACAGCTCTCCTGCTTGTGTTTGTTCAGCTCTGTGTCTAACATACTGAGTGTGGAGGTGACAAAAGTAGATTTGATACTTACTGAAACACATGAAGACCTTCCCATGAGCTTCAGTAGATGTTATATTAGAATCAAACTTTATCATCCTTTCGCTGAAATGCAGACTACCTATTCAGGTGCCTGGATATGGTTTACCAGTATGTCCTCTGTGATTTAAAAATCAGTGTACAAAAAACAGGGCTTGCCAGGCTGAGTTTCACAGGATTGCCACTTGATAAAAGTGATCAGTATACCATTCAGCAGCTGCTGCAGCAGCTGGCCCTTGCTACTGTTCGAAATGGAGTAGCAAGTCCCTTCAGATAGCGGCCATCACCATTTGGACACTGGTGGGTGTTTCATTTTGATGTGTGTGGCTGCCAGTGCTCAGCCCCTGCTGCCAGGTAGGTGCTAACCAGAGCCACGGGGTGAGTGTCTGTACGAGGCAAAGACTCATGAATGACAAGGGCCTGTGTGAGGCACCAAGATTGACTCCAACACTGCCTGCACAGGGGCAGCAGCAAACAATTTCAGTATAGCTTGTTTGCTCTCTGTGGTATGATGTAAATCATTATCAGTTGGGTAAATGTTATTAGGAAGCAAAGAATCTAAAAAACAGGTATCTTTTGATCAGGCTGCTACACTGACTTTTATGAGATGGTTGTCAAATAGCCCTGCACTGAGTGTGAATAGAACAAATGCATGAATGGGAATTTAGCTGGTGTTCTCTGAAGGGCTCCGTGAGGATATTGGCTATTTCAGATGTGGAATAAGTACTTCAGCTTCCAAAGTGAATGAAAGTGTGTTCCAGCAGTGACAGGCAGTCCCTTAGTCAGACACTATTTACAAAGCCTGCAGCTTCTGTGATACTCTCTGCTCTTGACCCTTCCTTTTTATTGTGCTTTCTCAGGTAGTCTGCAATAGGAGGGATCTGAATGTCCACTATGCTTTGCAGGAGCAGAAATCATTTGGGGAGGCTGCAAGCTAACTGCCTAAATCTGTGAGCAGGAGAAAAAGTATTATTGCCATGAGGTGAAGAACTGCTTTTTCTTGTGCAGAACATGCCTTGAGTAACTGTTTTACTGGCAGAAAAGAAAACAGAAATGGCCCCATTAATGTCTTATCCATTGTGAAAACTCTTCTGTGATCCTGGTGCACCAGAAAGAGCATGCTATTTTAGAGTGTTTTGGCCATTCACAACTAAAGCTGATACAAAGATTATTTCCTCCAGAATAGAACTGCTTCTATGCCTGCAGTTAGGATGGTTGTTGGAATGGATGTTATGTTTTGACTGCAAATCACAATAGGTTTCAATTGGAAACAATCCCAGCCTACGTACTTTTGTTAGTTATAGAAAATAGGTTTGAATTCTTCGGATGAAAATATTAGATCCTTAGAGTTGTAATTGGGTTACTCATTTATTCTTGAAGTTCAAAATATGAATTAAAAAAGATACACCTTAGGAAACTATGTCTGTATTGGGAGATTTAAGAAACTGTATTTCCTAGTACCTAAAGGCTGGCATACTCGGCTGCTTACTTGATGCACTTTTGCTCCTTGCACGTTGTGCAGTTGTCAGTCCAGGAGTATATGCACTAGGTCTGTGGAATTTTGCTTTGCTAGTATTAATGTATACAAATCCTTGGTTTGATTGCACTAACGAAAACTTAGCAGGGTTGAAGAAAGCATTTGAATTGAGTTTTCTGTCTTACAATACTAAAATCTTTTAGTAGAAGAGAAAACATTGCGGGAGGAAAAGTCACACTGTTTCTATGGTGTGAATGGAAATTGGCAAGAGAATGCTGATTTCTTTTTGTGGTTGCTAATACCCCTTCAAGACCATGCACATGACAGTTTTAAAAAGACATAGCCTTTAGCTGACATATTTTAACTGCAATGTTGTCACTAAAGCTATTCATCACTGCTGGGACCTCTGAGCAGGTCCCAGGCAATAGCAGCAGCTCACATGGCCTGGGCTGCGCATTGGCCTCCAAGATAACAATCCTATTTCCTTAGGGGAATTGTCATAATTAGAGAAGCTGGAGGGAGCTAAGAATGACAGTGTCTCATAACTGATACAAAGAGAGATGACCAGATTAAGATGGTTTACGTTGTTGTATTGGAATTAGCACGCATGAAGACTGGCTGGTGGTAGTTCTTGGTTGTGCATTTCAGTGGGACTGTGGTGGAGGGTACTTGGAGCCACCCAGGGGACTGGAGCTTGCATGCATTTTGTCAATGCTTCCCACCATATTAAGACTCTTGTGCATGTGTAGACTACTTAATTGTTTGACAAGCATGTTCTCAGGCAGTACAGCTGAAAGTACACTGCTTTATAAATTAATATGCCATATGGTTTGTCAGGTAGGTCTTTGGCGCCTTTCACACTTGCTTATTCAGAAGTGTATTACATACAACTGTCTGCACATGACAGAAGAAGCATCTGTTTTGTGACATGAAGGTATGTGAAAGGCAAGTAAATCACTTACAGTTTGTATTACTGGAATACCCATCAGCCCTATTTGTGTATTGGAACTGCACTTTGCTAGGCAGTGCACAAACAGAACAGAGACAGTCCCAGCTCCAGGAACTTAAATGTCTCAACATGCTTGATTTTAAAATGTACTAATATGAAAGTCTAGAAGTAAGGAAGAGCCTCTCACATTATTGCATTGCCATCAGCTCAGAGTGCTATAAACTGTTCAAATATGCTTACCTGCTGCAAATCTGGCTTAACTCAATTGAAATCGACGTTATCGCAGCAAGGTTTGTATCACTGATAGAAATGCTTTATTCTACTGTAAAAGCTCAGTCCAACCTCCTCTGTTGCAGCCAGAGAGTCTGCAAAAGAGTCATTTAAGAATCAGCCTTCCCTTATTAAGGCTTAAGATTGCAGCTCAGTTGTTTTAGATGTTATTTATTAAATAGTTTAATTAAAAACTGCTTTAACTGATTTGGAGCCTGAAACAATTCCCATTAATGCCTTTGAGAATATTGGATTCAACTTTATTAGCAATTATTTCCAGCCCTTAACTCTTTGGAAACTACCAACAAATGCGTATTCAGGGAAAGCAGCTCAGTATTCCTTTGGTCATCTGTCTGGAGGCTGTGAATGTTCCAAGGATTAAATATACTCTTTTTTTTTTTTTGCCACTGGATGAAGTTATCTGCCAAGCTCTTCCCAGGTGCCTCTTCATAAAGCTGGGTTTATAAACAGTTCTGATGCTGGGTTCAGAATAATGTGAATGACTCAGAGCAGCCAACAGCAAAGCAGAGTTCTCCAGTCCCTTCTCTTAGCTCTGCTTTGAACTAAATGCAACCTGTAAGCAAATTAAAGTGTTATCTTATAATCTCTCCTGAAAATAGTGAGAATCAAGTCTATTATCCTAGGTGGCAAGTGGCATATGTCAGAAGAGCTGTGTAGTTGGCATTAGCTGACATTTTGAGGAATCTTCAGAGTCTAAGGACCAAATAGTCATGAAGGACTATGTGCCTTCATGGCAGCTACAGTGTCCAGGTCAGGATGCAATTCATTGCCAGAAGAAGGTGGGAAAAGGAGTGTTCCTGTCTGCAAAAGGTGTTCTGGGCAGTTGGTGTGACACTGACAGGATGATTGTTCTTTTTTGGGCATAGGAGTCAGGTTGGAGTGCCGCTTAGATTGCCAAATGCATTTGATAGCTCAGATAAAGGCTTAAGGGCTTTAGACCGTGGACAGGTTGCAAGCTGCGCCTTTCTAGATGTAATTTAGAAAGGGCCTGGGACAGATATACCTAAATCAATTAATTCTTGCTTTTAAGGTTGAACAGCCTCAATCTAAAGATGAGGCAGCTGTTAATTCCAGTAACAAACTCAGAGGTGGGTTCCAGTGAGCAGAGAAATGAAGGAGACATGCAGTTTTTCCAACCCGTTTCTGCTAAGAGAGCAGCAAACAGACAAGCAGCTTTTTACTGTTCTCTTTATTTTTCCAAGCTCAGGTAGTGTGCATGATGGGGGTATGGGAGTGTAAGGTAAGGCTGGGATGAGGATTCCTGTGTCCTGTTCTTTCTTTTCAGGGACTCAAGTGACTTGCTCCCTGAAATTCATGAGATTTGGAGTTGCAATGGCAAAGATGACAAGAGCTGTCTGTCATCTTGTGCTGTTCATTCCAGCTTGTGTGGATGAGAGTCCTAAAGGACTATCAATCATTGAAGAAAGCCCAGAGTTGAAGCTGAGTCTGAAAATCTTCCCCAAAATTTACTAGCGGTGCTAGCTGCCCAAGGAGAGAAACTTCAGTTGACTGAAAAGATGTATGTGTTATGTGGCTCCACAACTGTCTAGGGTCTTGTTTTAGAAACTAAGAATTCCTTATCGTCTGCAGTTAAAAACAAAAGGTTACTGTGCATGATTGGGGCACCAGATTTTCTTGTGCTCTTATGCAACTGAAATAAAATCAGGGCTCCTAAGACTGTGCTTGCTTTCTTCCAGCACTGATTTTTTTCCTTTGGTCTTGACAAACCAGAGAGCTTACTTACTGTTAAGGACTTCTTCCCACAAGCATTTATGTTTCTGCTGCAAATGGTGTTTTGTGTCTTTTGCTTCTCTCCACTACATAGTCTGCTTTTTAAAATACAAATTGCTGCTTCCTTCAGGGTTAAGTATCTCCACGTGACCATTCTGGAGATTTTCATTCTTGACAAATAACAAGATAAAATAATAGCTATATCATAGAGAAAATCCCTTGATAAGACAATGTGACTGCTAACCAACAACTTAGGAGACTGACCAAGTTTTCTAGCTCTGTCTGGCCCTTATTTCATCTTGGGCAATCCATTTAATTCACTTCATCCCTTTCTTTTGCTCTTTGTGAACATGGGGAAGATACCATGTTGTAAGCTTTCATCTCCTGTAGGGCTTTCAAGATGCATTGCTTTGTAGTATCTATATTTCTACATTATATAATCAGAGCAATGTTATTTCTCCTTAATACCTGCATTTTGCTATTGCGCCTTTATTCTGCATTTTGTCCAAACTGAATGAATGCTAATTTAGTATTATTGCATGTGAACCTTTCCTCATTTCTACTACATTAAAGAAACAACTTTTATTACCATACTAACTGCAATATAGGAAGAATAAAGGCACATATTTTACAACCTATTAATTCAGGACCATTTTAGAGAGAGCAAAATACTTAGTGGATTACTTCGGCTAATAATCCTTTCTCTGGACTGCTCAAGGTCATCTATAATGGATGATGTACCTTTTTGTGTACAGATGCATTATGCATGGGGTTTTTGGACGGGTTGTAATCAGGTCTAGGAATTATGCCAATTCATTATTGGAAAAATTTATGGTATTTAGCACTTATGTAGCACTTCACATTTTTGAAGGGGAATTATAACTAGTTAACCCTTGCACATCCACAGAGCACAACTGTTATCACAGATATGAAATTAAAAATTAATATCAAAGGCAGAATTAAACCTCAGATTGTTTACTATCTGTTTTGTGATCAATTTAATAGGCCTTCCTTTATCTCCAGTAAAGAGTTGCTAAAACATGAGCTGGGGTAGTAGAATCTGGGAGTGTTCTGCTTATTTGAGGACTCAGCTTCCTGAATATTAGAGCCTTGGGTGACATGGTCTAATGTGAGATGTCCCTGCCCCATGGCAGGGGATTGAAACTAGATAATCTTAAGGTCCTTTCCAAGCCAAACCATTCTATGATTCTATGATGTTACAGTTTAACAGAGGTGATCAAATAAGTATCAAATAGAAGCATCCCGTCATCAGGTCTTACACTGAGAACATCCTGCTGGTGCTTAGCAAGAACTCGCGGCTGCCAGGGGAATGGGGTTTTATTAGTTCTTTATAAATTTATCTCACTCAGTTCACTTCTGTACTCCCAAACCACCCACAAGACATGCAATTGCACATGACCAAATGAAAACTTGAAAGCCACATGGAACGTAACAGAAAGGAGGGACTGAAGAGGTATAGAAAAAGTTTCTTGGCTGTGAAATTTTTGTTGTGAGTCACCATTGCCTGGGCTTGCCAACAGTTTCTGACAGTTTTCTGTTTGCTAATTACCTAGGGCTGTAGGAATGCACCTCTTCTAAAGGCAGTTTGTCTTCTCCTTCTTGGGGAAAAAACAGTTATGGTTTTACTGAACAAACTTGTTGATCTGTGCTGCAGAAGTGAGGAAGAACAACTTTAGATGGCTCTATTTCTTTTGTGTTTGCCACCAGCAGACCTGACTTTTTCAGCAAGTGGGTAATGTCCTTTTTGAAAAGCCTGTAAAGCTTTTTACTTAAAAACAACTCATTTCTCAAAATTGCCATGTTGTAGGCTCTAAACTGACATGGGTGTAAAAACCTCTGACATACTTCCTCTTTCTGTGTCATTCCCCTGGCTGACTGCATTTGCAACTGGTATTCTCATTTGCTCTTTCAGTGTCGCAGGGTGTATTTTCAGCATAGGGTAGAACTGAATGAATGCCATTAGAACTGATGGCACAGATTTGTTTGACCTAACCCATTCTAAATCCCAATGTTTCCCAAGCTCCTGTGAAGTGCTAGATCCAACCAGTAAGAAACATGAGGCACAAGAAGTGGCTTCTAGCCCTTAGTTATAGTCTTTTCATTACAAATACAACCCTAGTTACCGTGTGGCTTCTGTTAATCAAGCTGTAACACCATTTAATGCTAAGTTTTGCATCCTTCTTAGGAAGGTTTTCAGTATGTCAGTCTGTGTATGATAGATGAGCACATTTTTTTTTTCATGGCTTGCAACTATGCATATTAAAACGGGCTCCTTCCTGAAAATTCTTAATTCAAACCTCCCTAATATTTGTGTATCAGCATGTAGTGGTTCTTTCCATGTTGAAATGAATTAGCTGCTAAATGCCACCCTGGTAAGGTCCTGCTGCTGTGTACCGCAAACTGTCCTGTGTTCCTGTCTCAGGGCTTTGAGCAACCAGGTCTAGTGGAAGGTGTCTCTGCCCATGGCAGGGGGTTGGAGCTGGATGATCTTAAGGTCCTTTACAACCCAAACCATTCTGTGATTTGTGCATTTTGGAATGTGCAAATGTGCACCTATCTCTGATCTATCTGTTCTTTGCCATGTCCAAGCTTGCAGGAATAGAGGTAATCACTTGCCTGATTTTGTGTACTGTTGCAGCTGCCTCTCTGGTTGAGCTTGCCATAACTGCCTGATTGGGGTTTCTTCTGCCTTCAAGAAGCAGAAAGTTTGTTTTCCCTCAGTGGTTTAGTTTGGTTTGATTTTTAATTTCAAGAACCTCTGGCTGAGATCTTGGCTTGCATGGATTCTTCTGACATTATTGTAATATTATCATAAGTAGTATAAGCATGGGATGGGATCATAAGAATGAATTTCCTTTCCTCATAATGCTGTTTACTCTAGCCAACATTGCTGTGGCTCTTCATATTCACAAAGTCCAATTCCTGTTTCCTTACAGTTAGATTTTAGAATAAGTTATGTTTGCAGAATAAACCAAGTCATAATAAAAGCTAAAAGTTTCTCAGAATGGCTCAGGATCTGATGTGCATTTGAGGTCACTCTAACCCTAACTACTGTTTTAAAGTTCTAACAATGAGAGAATGACAGTATAATGTTACTGTGAAAGCATAATTCATCCTGATATCTTTCAGTTCTCAACACTATTAGGGCCTATTAAGAATCTGAAACACTTTGAAGAGGCATTAAAAATTGTTGATGAGAGAAGTTCCCATCAAAGTCCATTAGCATAAATGAGTGGTCACAGTAGCTGGGGCTGGCATATTTCATATTCTTTTCATAGAAGAGGAAGTCTGAAGTTCTGAAGAGCTTTCAGGCTCAATCTTATTCAAAGATGATCTCACATGCCACTTAGCATTCCCATCGTTTCTCAGGCACTTCTGTGTGAGAAGCAAGTGTTCTGTGTGAGAAGCAAGTGTTCTGTGTGAGGATAGTACGTTCGTTTGAGTAGATAAACTAAAGGTGGGAGAAGGGGAAAGAACTCAAGTGTGGCTTCAAGGGAAGACAGTTTCCTGGATTCTTAGCTTTGCATACCTGTGGTACAAAGAACTGTCCCACCTCAAAATGGTCCTTAGACATTCTGTAGAAAAGAAAAAAAGCTCCAGTTCTGCTCTCAGAAACAGTAATAGATGCTTGGATATTGAAACACCACATGGATGCAGGAAGACTCATAACTTTGTGGTATAATAACTCGATATTAAGTGTGGTGGTACTTAGCAGCTCCAAACAGGCTGAGCTACACAGGAAAGTCACTGAGAAAGACCACCTGTAGCTTCTTATCAAAAATTTAAACTAGGTAATAACAATTTCACCTTTTCTTGCCTGTAGTATAAAACACTTAAGCTCATCCAGGCTTGTTTGTAAATGTCTGTATCCACAAGCATTAGAAGAACGCGGCGTGCTGGCTCAGCCTCCCCATGGCAAACAGCCTGGGTAACACCACCTGCCAAGGTAGGAGCAGCAGCCTAAATGGGGTGTGTAGCTGGGCTTCACAAAAGGACTGTGAGCACACTTGTCCAAAACCACTCAGATGAAAGTGGAAGACAACCATCAGTCAGAATTACCAAGAGATTTCAGAGCTAAAGAATGCATCAGATTGAAAAGTAGCGTTCAAAAAATTCTAAGAACTTGCAACAGTGAGGAAGAGATGTTGAAGCAGAATGACCAGCTGCCAGAACTGGGTTTGGCACTGCCAGAAGTTTTCCTGTAGCACCAAGACCTCCCCACCTGGGCTTGGCCAAGCATCCTGTGGTGGACACCAGGAGTAGCCTGCATCAAGGTAGGGCACTGTCAGTGAAGAGTATAGCAAGTAGGGGACTCCCCCGTTGGTGGTGTGTGTGCATGCTGGCATGTGTGTGAGTACTACACTGTGGCTTTCTGCTGTATTACTAATGAAAACACAGCCGCTGGAATGTGAAAGTCAGGAAAAGTATCCTGCAACTCAGAAAGCTTTAAAGCAAATTTAAGTTGAATTGTAGCTACTTGTTCCCATCCTTGAAGCAGGTAGGATGGTATATCAGAGATGTTGAATAGTTTATTGAGTTCCATTTTCAAATAGCTCAGCATGCAAATCAGAGCCAAATTTCTTCAAATAGTCTAAC
The DNA here is from genome assembly GCA_009867235.2 of Psittacus erithacus. Taxonomy (NCBI): domain Eukaryota; kingdom Metazoa; phylum Chordata; class Aves; order Psittaciformes; family Psittacidae; genus Psittacus; species Psittacus erithacus. The sequence continues at coordinate 23,950 of WYDI02029141.1, read as the reverse complement.
TTGTTAAATACCTGGCCATGGCATTGAGTGCCCATGAAGATATGGACCTCCTGGGAATCCTTAGCTGGGTATCAGAGGTCTTGTGAAAGTCTTGATCCAATTCAGGCACAGAACATGTGCAGATCTGGTCTAGTGTTTCCCTAATCCCACTTAGCTATGCACAAGCAGATGATTTTTAGCTGCCTTGCAGTAATTACAGCAGGTTTTGTGCTGCTTTAAACACTGCCCTTGAACATATTTGAGAGGAATATTTTCTGTCTCCTTAAATAACACTGAAACGGATTAGAAGTATCTAATTTAAAGCAGCAGTAAACATTTTAATTGTGTATTTGTACATCTAAACTCTACGCTAAGCAAATTTTAAATCTTTATTTATAATTATACCTTAAAATTCTTTGCTTATGAAGGAGAAAGGTTAAATCACTGGCATATTAGAATGTGTTTCTTATTTATGTCAACATAAATATGGAAAGTAGAGAACAAAATCAGTATCCTTACTAGCTGACAGCAGAACAGGATATCTGTAATCATGCTTACGTTCCTTTGCCAGTCGGTCATACTGGTTTGATACACAGCATTAATCAGAAACAGTATTTTATAGGATTAGCTACCGACTAATGTCTTGATACTCTGTGCAAGTCTGGATCCTTGGGAGGCAGAGCCTGTGTTGTTTTAATTTTTCATTTCTGACATCTCTATCAGTTACCAGATGTTGTTCCAAATCAGATTGTTTATCAATATCAGTATCTTCCTTTCTGTTCATAGAGAAGTTTAAAGCTTTGGGGTACTGTACAGATCATAAATTATCCCTCAGATAATGATATACCCTTTAGTGTGGGGTGGTCTTCCAAATGTAATAAAGGAGTAAAAGATGGGCTAGGACTTGTTATAATGGTGGTGGTGTCTTTTTGCTGTCATTGTCCCAGTAACAGATGGTGTTTCTATTGATGATTCGTATGTTGATCACAATTGCTTAGTCACTTTTCCAAATTATTGCCATAAATGTTAGGTCTCAGGTTCTGCTTTTTTTTAATTGTCATGTTTTGTCTCAGAAGTTGTTTTTGTGTAATCACTGGGACTGTGACAGTCTGGTTGTAAGAATATGAGATTTTATTTACTTAAATGAGCTGGATTTTTTTCTGCATCTCTAAGGATTATGAATCAGAATCACAGAACCATAGAATTGGTCAGGTTGGAAAAGGCCTTGAACATCATCAAGTCTAACTGTTAACCCAGCACTGCCAAGTCCATCGTTAAACCATCTCTCTAAGTGCTGTGTCTACATGTCTCTTGAATACCTCAAGGGGTGATGACTCAGCCATTTCCCTGGGCAGCCTGTTCCAATGCTTGACAACTTTTCTGGTGAAGTAACTTTCCTAATATCCAGCCTAAATCTCCCATGGCACAACTTGAGGCCATTTCCTCTTGTCCTGTTGCTTGTTACTTGGGAGAAGGCTGACCCTCACCTTGTTACAACCTCCTTTCCTATAGTTGTGGAGAGGGGTAAGGTCTCCCCTGAGTCTCCTTTTCCCCAGACTAAACACCCCCAGGTCCCTCAGCCGTTCTTCATCAAACTTGTGCTCCAGAACCTTCACCAGCTTCCACCTGTGACAGGCTGCCAACTGGATTTAGCTCCACTCACCACCACTCTTTGGGCTCAGCCATCCAGCCAGTTTTTTACTCAGCAGACAGTACACCTGTCCAAGCCATGAGCAGCCAGTCTCTCCAGGAGAATGCTGAGGGAAACAGTGTCAATGAGTTCACTAAAGTCTAGGCAGAAACATCCACAGCTTTTCCCTCATCCACTAAGCAGGTCATCTTGTCATAAAAGGAGATAAGGTTGGTCAAGCAGGACCTGACTTTATAAATTGATATTGACTGGGCCTGGTTATGTGGTTGTCCTGTACATGCTGCATGTTGTCACACAAGATGAGCTGTTCTATAACCTTCCCCAGCATTGAGGTCAGGCTAACAGACATGTAGTCCCCGGCATCCTCCTCCTGGCCATTCTTGTAGATGGGCATCACATTTGCAAACCTGCAGTCAACTGGGGCCTCCCTGGTGAACCAGGACTGCTGATACATGATGGAAAGTGGCTTGGTGAGCATTTCTGCTGGCTCCCTCAGTACCCTTGGATGGATTTCCTCCAGCCCCATGGACTTGTTTGTGTCTAAGTGGTGTAGCAGGTTGCTGACCAATTCTCCTTGGATAATGGGGGCTTCATTCTGCTCCCTCTCTTCCAGCTCAGGGGGCAAAGAAGACATTAAGTACCTCAGCCTTTTCCTCATCTTTTTTCACTACATTTCCCACTGCACCCAATAAAAGATGAAGATTCTCCTTTATTAGTGCTTTGTAGTAGTTCATATCACTCGAGGACATTGGTTTACTTCTAGGCGGCCAATTATTTTTAATGGAGGAAGATGAAAATATTACAGGGTGAGGACTTGTGGTAAATGCTTATACTCTCACCTCTTTTTTCCTCTCTGTATGAAATATTGAAGGCTGTACGTGCTTTTTATGTATGTCAGCAGGCTTTTACTGTACATGCATTTACTGTACAGTTTTATAGTCAGTTCTTTCAGTATCCCTTTGGGCTTTTGCTCATGCCATCCTCTCATAGTCTTGCACACTGTGGAAGCTGCTGTTCTGAAGCTGGTCTTTTTGAAGTTGCACCATTTTTGTACTATTCCCATGCTTTTCAAAGTAATACATTTCTCAGGAGTTTCAGTCATATGATGCCACAAAACTTGGGGTATATCCTGAATAAACAGTTGGAAAACCTGCGGTGTGAACGGAAGCAAGCTTTGGCTCTCCATCTTTTCTTTCCTGCTTCAGAGTTCTCCTGTGTAAAACTTACCTACTGTGGGTGCCTTTTGACTTGCAAGTTATCTGCAGCAAATATGTATTAGCTTGTGATTTTTATTGTCATTGAGGAAGCTTTAGCTGGAATTGATTTGTGAAAAATCATCTAGGCTAAACCTGGAGTGAAGCAAAGTGCAACCTAAAAATAATATATACCAGAATTATACTACGAAGACTTTTATAACTTGAGAGTAAGTCTGATGTAAATAAAAGTGTCAATGCTAGGAGCCTTATTTCTGAAATATGAAAATAATTATTATTGCTATATTTTAGAAGTATACTGTAATGAGTAGGGATCTTTCTCTTTTAAGCTGATATATTGTACTCTACCAATTGTATTTTTAATACAGTCCTTCTTGAATATTCATATGTAACTCTTCATAAAGTTTCCTTAAAATCGATACTAAAAAGCTAGAATTATTTGAGATGTGGCAATTACTGACTGCAAGGAAATTGTTCTCCGCTGAACACTTACAAGCAAATCACTGCCAAATTACTACTGTTGGAAAGAGTGTTTAATAGTGAGTCTAAATCACAAAGCTATTATGGTGTTTTATACAAAATAGTTCACTAATGGGTCACAGACCACAGCAATTACATTTATAACAAGCAAATTCCTGAATTTAGACAAATACTAGTGTGTTTAATTGCATGAGGATTTGATGATAAGTATGTTCTTTAATCACTGGGCTATATACCAGCTTACTAGGAAGCCCAGGGATTGTCTTCACTGGGTGACTACTCCCATGCTTCCAAGCATGTTTGACTCTGTTGCCAAAATCAGGCACATCTTTAAGACCCAGCTCTTCAGGTTTTGAATCAGCAGTATGTATTTGACTAGTGCTCCAGAGCTGTTTCAGCACACTCAGCCAGGACGGCTTAGAGGGCCTTTGAGGCAGCTCAAGCTTAGCTTGTTAGAGGGTAAGGGCTTCAAAATGCAACCTCCTCTTAATCTGTGAGTATCTACACAGTTTCTGTGTACTGTGGTGGGTTGCATTGGTTGCTACAGAAGAACATAAGGTTTTCTCTTGTTTTCTGAGGTGGGGATGGGCAGAAGGAGGTGTAGGGATGCTATGCAATTTCCTTTAAAGGTTCTGGCAGCACTTTGCTTGGTAGCCTCTTATTCCATATGGGCTATAACTGTGCCAGAATGGTTGGCTTTTAAATTACAAATGGAGGGGGAATGTGAGTATGTTTTGCAGACACCTCACTAATACTTATCTACCCCCAAAGTTACTTACCTGAAATATGACTCAAATGTATGATACAGGTAAAGGAAGCAGAGCTAATCAAGAATGAATAGTAATGCCATGGGAAATGATCATGAATGCAGTGTAGTAATTTCTTAGTGTATCTGGGGAAACTCATTTGTATGCCATGGCACAAACAAAGCACCCCTGTTTGCCACCATGTCAAACCTAGTTAGAACTGTGGAGAGTCTTCACAGATTAACTAATGCAGTGTAACAGATCCATCAGAGAGCAAAACAGTCCCTTTGCATATAGCATGCCCATTTCTGAAAGTATAGCTTCAGGAAGGCAGAGAAATGTCATGCCAGGGGGTGTTTATTGCAAGCAGCTAAACACCCAGTATCCAGACGTTAGAATGAATATATCCTCAAAGACACAACTGTAGCAACTCTGTTACAGTTACACAATATCTTCAATAGATATAGTTCACTTTGATAATGTCATTGTTTTTCATGCACAGCTGATCTTCAACCATTTAGTATTAAGGGACACATAATATCCCTTTAAATATTTAATAGTATTTTCATATACTGAAATCTGTTGGTGATCTTATATATTATACATAAAACAACCTTTCTTTTTTCATTTTGTACCTATAAAGATGTGTTGTACGCATTTCCCTCTCAAATTTATGACACCACAGGTTTCTTTCTGAGTAGCTGTAGATACAAAATACTCAACAGCAAAATGGCTTTTAACTCATTTTTATAGCCCTGTAAGGCAGCATATTCCTAATAGCCTTTTCTCAGGCCACAGAAATGCTGCCATTAGAGGTGGGCTGTGGCTGTCTGCATCTCTTAGAAAGAAGGCAGCCTTCCACAGAGGTTAAGACTCTTCATTAGGGTACACAACTTTATATATTAAAATGAAAATCTAACTTCTATCTGCTTCCTAAGCTTTAAAAAAGTTATGCAGAAAAGCCTCTTGAAGCTAAACTGTTGGAAGCAGCGCAGGCCAAATTGAAATAGTTATTATATGTAGTATGTGCTACCCAAGGATAAATCTTCCCCTTTTGTCAAAATGTCAAGTATCACCAAATACATTCCCCACTTATCTTAACAGGCACCCTCTTACTCAAGCTTTAACTTGATTTCTGAAACAAGAAAACCTTTATTTGGGAATACAGCAAAACCTTTGAAAATGTAACAGTTGTACATTGGTATGATTAAAACACCGCCTCCAGATGATGTCTTCTGTCTCTCAGCTTGAAGGATCAAAAGACAAGTCCAATTCATTTCTCCTGTCACCAAACCTCATTCCTATTTTGGAGTCAAACTCACATTTTGGCAGCAGCAGCCAGAGTCCTGCAGAAGATGCAGATTTGCCTCACAGATTTGCAATGTGCTTCAGCCACACGTCTCTGTCAGTCTAATATCTGACATACATGAACAGCTTAAAAGATGCTTATCAGGTAATACCCTTGTCCGTATTTTAGATCAGTGATTTGACATAGGAGGTGGTTTTCACTGATTAAGAGTGGTAGAGAAAAGAAGGCAGCAAGGAGCTCTGACTCTGAAATGCTTGCTTCCCTCACTGCAGAGTCTACCTTTGTGCAAATCATAGAATGGTTAGGGTTAAAAGGGACTTCAAAGATCATCTATAGATGTTAGCATTTTGCATCTCCTATTTAAAATAATGCCCATCACTAATTTCCATGTAGAATTCTGGATACTAAATAGATGCAGCCTCCATGCCTAAGGGCCTCTTGAGCTCCCATGTCCCATTTCTGTCTGTGAATATCACCTTTTATGAACTGATCTCAAGAAGAAATTGGTACTTATAGCTCAATGGAAATCAATAAAATGCCAAGAAACATCTGTGCAGTGTATGATCAGGCACTTGAATTTGAAGCTCTCTTGAAGCAAGACTGACACTGCTCTGGCTTTGCAGTGAGGAGCTCACATTATTGAGTTTTTGGTGACTTTGAGATGCCAAGCTGAAGTCACATTCCTGTATTTCTCCTCTGCTTTCTTTTATGCACTTTTACTGAGCCAGTCTGCAAGGCAGTGTTAATTCAAATACTTCATCAAAATTCCTATTATGTCAGTTTTGAGATAGTATCAATGGTTAGAATTTTACTGACAAACTTGGTACCAAATAATATCAAATGCTAACCATCAGTTGACGTTTAGATAACGTTAAGCACAAGATCCTTTCCCCCACCCTATACTGCTCTGTTAATTCTTGCTATTGCATCATATCTAAAACATCTGTGGGCTTTTATCAGTGCTGAGGCATGTAGGAGAGCAGAGAAAACAGTATTTTATTAGGCTTCTTGGAAATCTGAACTCAGTTTTCAGCTTGTCTAAGACTTCTTGTAAGATCCTAGTCTCTTAGGGGAGTGAGTGATAATACTCACCCTGAGCACACTTCCTTTCTTTCTTGCTGGCATAGACAGTAACAAACAGTCCTTGTCCAAACAGCCAACAATGTGTATGTGCTATAGTCATGGTTGAATTCTTGGTATATTACAATATTCTAAAGAAGTTAACATATTCTTGGCCCTGGAAAAGCAAATAATGTCTATTGTTCAATGTGGATTGTTCTTGGTGATTCTGTTGAGTAAATAAAACATATACTTTAATTGGCATTTACATTCAGAATAATTTCGTAAGCAATCTGCTTGCAGATAGCTGTGAACTACTGACAACACTGATGGTGGGAATGTTAATCCAAACCGATGCATGTGCCATATATTCCCTGTGACTACTGCAAATCTCACTGCATTCAGAGAAGTCTAGAGGTATTCTTTATTACAGGCTGTAATGTTCACCTTTAGCTTTGTTTTGATCACAGTTCTGGCTCTGCTGCCTGCTGTGAAACATTGGATTTCTTTATAATAATTGCTCTTCCTTATTTGAAATGGTATGTCATGACCTTTTATATATTTACAAGACTACTGGGAGAATGAATGTTGAATCCTAAATTAATCATCAGCTGCTTCATCAAAACTGTTGCATAATTTCATAGAAATATAATTGCAAGATAATTTATGTTATTTGCTTTCAAAGGGCCTGTTTGAACTCTAATCAAAGCTGATATAATGATTTCAACCAAGATGTGATCAGAACCTTTCAGTTTGACCTATTAGTTCTCTTTTGTCTCTCTTTTCCCGGAACAAGAGGACTTTCGGTATTCTGGAGCTTAGTGTCTGATACAAAATGTGAAGAGAAATGGGAGTAAGGTGACCAGCACTGTCTGGTGACCTTGTGCTGCTATGGAATAAACAGGCATTGGCTGTTGCTTCCTCTTCTCCTGCTAGCTATGTTCTGCTCATGAATACGGACTTGTAGCCTGTTGTCTTCCTTAAGAAAGGCACTTCTCCTCCTCTGTTTAACCTCCTGCCTTTCTCTGACAATGTCTTTACACTTCCTAACAATGTCTGCTGGTTGGGAGGTTGGTAAATGTTGTTTCTGATTGCTCAGCAGGCATCCTGTTAGAGCAGATTGCCTCCCAGACAGCCAAGTGCTTTACCTGTTAGTGCTTTTTCCTGCCACAGAGTGACAGTACCATCAACCAAACCATTCACTGAACCTATATTTCCAGCTTCATTTTTTTTACCTAAATCCTAGACTACTGCAGCAGTTACTGTGAGTTCCTGGTGAATGGTGTTTCTTTTTTCTAGGGAATGCACTAAATCTTGAAAAATCCTTATTAAAATTAGCAACATAAGAGTTTGGATAGGCCATAATAGCCTTTATCTTGAGCTTTATTGTCATGGAGAACATTATTGTCCTTACGCTGACCTAGGAAGTTGTGCTTAGGATGTTAGTATATTCTATGAGACTAATTAGTCCTTTGTTCCCTTAAACATGTTATTGATGACCACAGCTTGTTTAGATTAGCAATGTTAAAAACTGAATTAAATGTACTGTGTGCAGTTCTGGTATTCTCAACACAAGAAAGATATTGGAGCAAGTCCAGAGGAGGCCACGAGGATGATCAGGGGCTGGAGCACCTCCTGTATGAAGACAAGCTGAGAAAGTTGGGGCTGTTCAGCCTGGAGAAGAGAAGGCTGCATGGAGACCTCAGAGCAGCTTCCAGTGTCTGAAGGGGGGCTATAGGGATGCTGGAGAGGGGCTCTTCAGCAGGGAGTGTAGCAATAAGACGAGGGGTTTAAGCTTAAACAGGGGAAGTTCAGGTTAGGTGAAAGGAAGAAGTTCTTTACTGTGAAGTTGGTGAGGCACTGGAACAAGCTGCCAAAGAAAGTGGTAAATGCTCCATCCCTGATAGTGTTCAAGGCCAGTTGGACAGAGCCTTGTGTGACATGGTCTAGAGTGAGGCATCCCTGCTTATGGCAGGGAGTTGGAACTGGATGATCTTAAGGTCCTTTCCAACCCAAACCATTCTGTGATTCTATGAAATGTAACTGGGAGTTGTTTGGTGGTTTTTTTCCCATCAAGAGTTACAGTTCATACTAAGAGATACTGTGGCTCAAGATTTACATCACAACACGATTGCTCCACGTCTTAGAAGTATAGTTTAGAGCAACTATTTTCAAATACTTAAATGGTGTTCTGTTGCTTTGTGACTAATGTGTTGTCAGTTGTGGAATTTTACCTTTTACAATTGCAAGTTCTGTAAAATAGCCAGAACGGGAATGAGAGTCTGTGATGATTCAGGATTGTGTATTGTAGGAATACCTCTGAAAATAGAAAAGAATGTTAGTGAATTATAGTCAGACATAAAATTTAAGATAAGCTGCTTTACTTCAAGATAAGGTACACCATCAAAGTCTTTTTGGCTTGCTTTGTGAGGATTGTCAAAAGATAAAACAGCACTGGGGAAATCTATAAAAGTAACAGCATAAAACTGGGAATCTGTCAAATTGCCAATGCACCAAACTCAACACAAAATATCTCCTTACATTTCTTCTAATCTGAGAGAATTATAAACAACTTTATATAAATGTTGAGTGGAAATTAAATATATCTGCTGGTGTTAGAGACCTTTCATTTTTAAGCTACTTAAACTTGTCTCTAGAAATCCAGGGCTTGTATGTGCTGAGCTTTAGGAACTAAATGGGCAACAAAGTCATCTAGAGAGACCTGAAAGATCAAGTAATTTATTTGAGTCTAAAGAAAGAAGATTGCAGCAGATCTGAAAACAGACTCGGAATCTCCTCTCCGGCCATCCAGTCCATCCTGGCTCCAGCTTTAATGTATTCTTTTGTAAAAAAACTGTATCAAACTTACAACCTAGGCCTAAATTCATTACCTTCCATGGACATGACTCTACTTCGCTAATAGGAAATACAGCTGAGGGCTCTTTTCCTCTTTTGTAGAAGCAGATACTGCTGTGTCATAGCGATACACGTAACAGCTTTGTGGCAATTATTATGGAAGGGAATCCAGAGAAAGCCTATGCTGTGTCTCATGCTTCCAAAAGATTCCATGAAAGGAGGTCCTAGTGAGGTGGGGATCGGTCTCTTCTCCCAAGTAACAAGTGTCAAGAAAAAACAGCCTCAAGCTGCACTAGGGGAGGTTTAGACTGGAGATTAGGAACAATTCCTTCCCCAAAGGCACAGGTGATCTTGAGGTCCTTTGCAACCCAAACCATTCTATGATTACACTGCTATAAACAAAGGCACAGCTTTGAAGTCAGTGGACCTTTGGCAGTCTATACCAGCTGTGACTGAACAAGTCTGGTAGGCTGTGAAGGCTTTCACATTTAACTTCAACATTGTTCAATGTGTTGTAAGTTCTATGGACTGATTGTAACAATCTGCAAAAATGTATTATGCCATAAACTGAACAGGGAAGCAAGAGCAGGTTATACTACATGAAAAAAGATGAATTAACACTTTCCAGTGAATGCACTTTTTGTCCTGTGATTTTAAATGTGCAAGTATTGCATTAGTCTTCTCTGGTGATAGTTTTATTAACATAGAGGTTAGTTAAGCAGGAAGTATTGGACACCTCAAGGGCCAGTGGCTATCGAGGAGTCCCATGGAATGGAGAGGCAGCAGGGAAGGACCTTGCCAGCCAGGGCCCATCCCTCCACCCCCAGTAGAAAAGCAGGGCAGGCTTAGTGTACATCCCCAGCCCAGGATATCAGGCCACCTCCGTGGTGCTGGGGCAGGATGTCATCCTGTGGGCAAAGGTCTGAATCAAGACCAGTGAAGGAAAGCAGTGTCGGACAGCCCCAGGGTGGTGTGGCCATAGGGATGGGGATGTTATATCATCCTGGCTGAGGCCAGGCTGGGATGTCAGGCCATTAGTTGGGCCTAGGGCAGTGGACACATGGCCAGGCTGGAGACTGGCATCCTGCAGCATCACTGGGACAGGGACTGATAGCCCCAGGCTGAGATTAAATGGGGTCCTGGGCCACGGGTGGGGGCACCCCCAGGAGGAACTGATCAGGCACAACTGTGTAGCTTATTAGTGCCCTCAGGGCTGTGACAGGGTGAGGGGGAAGAAAGTTTCTGAGTAAAAGGTAAGTATTTCCATCCAGATCAGTTTCAACTTCAGATTCTGCATATGAAATGCACCCGTGAAAAGCACACACACAAAGCTGATGCAACAATAATGAATTAATCCCACTATGACATGAAAAGGTCTCAGGTGCCAGGGGGTGAGGAATTCTGTTTGGCAGCATCTTTTGTCCAAGCCATCAGGGGTTCATTCTTCATGTAGGGTGCTGTAAGGGGAAACATGGACTGTTTCCTGTGGCACAGAGATCATCCATAGGTGCCAGCTGTGTGTCAGGTCACTCTATCCAGGGCAAAACGTGAGTGTAGCAGTGACTGGGTCATTTCATATACACAAAGACACTACTTGTGCTGTAATTTCAAACATCGTGCATTCATCTTTATTCTCCCAGGATTTTACAGACATTTGTGATGATGATATGAAGGATAAAAATCAATTTTGCCAGGAAATGGACTTTTGTACCAGATTCCCCCTCCCCTTCCAATCCTTTCCCGTGCAGCGGCTGCTGTTGCCAGGCTGTCTTTGTTGCTATGGTGGTGTTTTGTGTGCCAGAATTTTATATTCACTCTCGAAGAGTCACCTGATTGAGTGGCTGTGCCACATAAGTTATCAGCCTCACTCATAAAGAGCATATCTGACTGCTGTTGTTATGTACATGTGACATCTAGTATATATATCAAATTAAATATAAACATAACCCAGTGGCCACTGGCTGTGAGTTTATGGAATTATTAATTTAACAGGTGAGTTAGTAAATGAGTGATTTACAACAAATTATGATCTCTTTTGAGGCTGCTGCATTTTGCAGGTGTAATTTCTTAACAGAAGAGCCACACAAAGCAGTTTCACTGCCCCTTGTGGCACTTACCTTTTTGGGAAGGTTTGAATTCTGCTGTTCTCAGAAGGACTGAGCTTTTAGCAGAAAGATAGGGTCATATATTCTATATTTCTTTTCTGGAGAGTGGTTTCATAGAGCTTAATGATCCTGCTCCCACTGATAATTAAAGTATAATTTGGCCCAATTTAAAATGCAGTTAGGATGGTATGCTTCTGGTGGAGCTGAGTTTATCTTTAATCCCAAATCCTGCCAATGCTGCCACTTACGTTTAACTCTTAGTATGGTGCATTGTTGCACTGAAGCATTTTCAAGGCTGAGGCCACTGCTTCTTTTCAAAATGTAGGCTTCTACCAATAAACTGAGGATAGCAAATGACATTGAGATATATTTCATATATATTTCTCTGCAATCAGATTTCAAAGAGTAAATTTTATTTTTATGCATTTCTTACATCACATCATGATACACTTCCAGTATAGCTCTTGCTGTGTCTTCATTTGACTCGACTTTGGTCAACGCCATCTCTTATTTAAATCACTTATTGCTCCTTTCTCCTATTTGTCTACGTACATTTCCATTTGTTTATCTAAACCAGATTGCGTATTCAGCTGATTCCCCTGGGAATGAAATACTGGTACCTAGGCATGTTATATAAGGAATAATGCTTTACAGGGATATTGCCATCAAGTAACTTGTATTATTTACATAAGGCAATTATTTTACTGCCTAGGCTGAGATTTTTGAACCTACACAAATGAAAGCAACCATAAATCAATTCCTGCAGCAATGTAAGACCAGCGTGTTTCACATCTAAAATGTACAATTCTGCATAACTACCTGAATTAGCCTACTGCTGAGTTTAGTTCTAACAGCACATCTGCCCTTGAATTTCTTGGAACTAAAAGGGGCTAAGTTAAGAAGAAATAGAAGATATGCATCACACTTTGGAGAAAATTGTCTGTTTTTTCTTTTGCTAGATGTGGTCCAATCACCTAATGATAAGGTACTCATATTCCTTCTGGGTGTAGTGATCCTGCCTACTGCAGCTGGTTCCCATGTCATTGAACTCATGCTATGTGGAAGAGAACGCTTAAATTTAGCCATGCAGCGAATGAGTTTGCAACATGCACTATGTACCAAGAAACGTATTCTTAGCTGGAGCAGATGCTAATTAAGCAATAGCAGTAACACATGAGTTAGCTTTCCACATTGAAACTGAAATTCCCACTGACTTCACTGAGCCCGGGATTTCAGCAGAGGCTGAATCAGAAGCACTTTCCAGAGCTGTTACTTAAAAGGCACAGCCAAAATGCCATTTCCTGTTGTGCTGCTTCTTCCTTTTGATGCAAACTCCATTAGAGATCTGCCACAGAAAAGGCATGTTTCTCTGCAGCCAAATACCATCAGATTAAGATACTTAAGTCTGAAAAGCCACAAAATTACTCCAAACAATACTTTGTATCTGAAATAGCAGAGACCAGTATCAGAGCGTACACTGATCTATAGGGTCACCTCTTACATGTTCAAACTAAGGAATTGCCAGGAGCATACGAGGTATCATCATGAACTGCAATTGATTTCCTTAACAAAAGTTGTAAAGAAGACTTGGCCAGGTGACAATGTGTTAGGGCTTTGTTGAGAAATGCTACAAAGGTGCCACCATCCATGGTCATTTTACATCTTCTAAACAGCTACTTTCAGTAGCCTGCAGTGAATACATGTGCATAAAGGGATTAAGGAAAACTGTAGTGTCAGTACTCTTTGCTCTTATTTTCTGGGGGATTTTACTATTATTATTAAATTTTTATTCTTTTGAATACTATATGCTGGGATGCAAAGGCAGTTGTACAAATGATGCTGAAAATCTCCCTTACCCCATCATAGAGCAATCCTGTACTTAGGTCAGTGCAGTCATTATTGTTTAAGCCATGGAAATGAAAGCACAGCAGGGAGAGCACAGGCTTTCTCCTTGCTGATGTGACACCCACGTTTGCATGGAAGGTTGATAAGCATAAAAAATAGATTAAATGGATTAACTGGCCTTGGAAAGTACATGCTTGCCTGCATGGACTGTCAGAAAGGAGCAGATTCAGCCTCCACTAAAGGCAATGAAAAGTTTCTTGCTGAAGGGGAAGAAGTTGGAAGAGGCCTAGAGAAGAGCTGTAACAAGTCTGTAACTAACAGCAAGAGCAAATTGGGAGTCCAATATGCCACTTTTGTAGCTTTTTAGTTAAAAAACACCAAACTTCTCCTCACTCTGTTTGTATTTTGTGAAATACCGTTCCTCTGAAACAAAATCAATTTGCCTTCAAAGACCTACTTGCTACCCCGTTTGCTTTGCTGATAGTAGAAGTGTGCTCATCTACCCCAAAATCATAAGGGTCAGTTGGAAACCTCCACAGAGAAATCAGAAGTCTCATGTGCTGCGTCTTCTGATGCTTTATCTCTGCTATGACTGCACAGAGGCTCTAGCAGAGAGAAGGTAATTTGTAGAGCACATGTAACTGTTCTTCAAAAACCTTTCCATAAAACTCTTAGATTTAGGATTTTGCTGGATGAGAGGACATTTTGCCATCTTTATGCTTTGTGAATTAAGGTCATGTGTCTATTCTGAGGAAGTCCATCTTATGAGAGCAAAAACGCTTTGGTAAAGCAATTTCTGTGTGTTTAAAGTGTGAAGCCTTGATGGGATTTGTATGTGCCACTGTCTTAACGTAAAGAGCCTTTCTTCTTTTGTCATCCCGTCCATCATTCTGCAGGCTTGGCATTGCCCTTCTGCTCAGCTTTTGCTGTAACTATTTCCTGAAATTGTACTCCGCGTCCCATGCACTCACCCCTTCTGAGGCCTGACGCTGATGAGAGGTACCGCGGTCCAAGACAAGCCACACAGCCACTCACCGTTGCTCCCTTCTCAGGCATTAACGCAGATCCATGCGTGCCTCCCCCTCGGTCCATTTCCAAGCGCCTCCTTGTTGTCCTCCTCGCTTCGGGATCGCTGAGAGGGCTTGTCGTGACCGTACTCCGAGGAAGACACACTGCGGGGCGCCGGTAGCCCAGGGGCAAGCGAGACCCCTGGGGGGTTCACAGCAGCCCCTCACTGCGAGAGGAGCCCGAGGCCCCGCGGCGGGTGCAGCGCTATCCGCAGCCGGCAGGTGGCGCCGCAGTGCCGCCGGCTCGGCTCGGCGCGGCGCGCTGACCTCGGCGCGGGGGAACCTCGGGGGCCGAGCCTGGCGGGCGGGGAGGAAGGAGGGGCGGGAGCGCAGCGGAGCGGGCAGCGCCGGTCGCTCCGTGCCCGTGCGTGCGTGAGTGTGTGTGTGTGTGTGTGAGAGAGAGAGGGAGCGGGCGTGTACGTGCGTGGCGAGCCGGCCGTATATAGAGGATGAGCCGCTGCATGGTTCGCCCCGGCTGCTGCCGCGCCAGGTCCTTCCGCGGGCGCCACTGAAGCCTCCCGCACGGGCAGCTCCTCGCTGCCCGTTCCAGGCGCGCCGAGCGCGGCTGCCGGCCTCGCTTCCCGGTGCGGTTTCCGGCGCCCCGGCGTCCCTCCTGAGGCGGCCGCCTCCCGCGGCTTCTCCGTTCCGGGGAGGGGGGAGCGCGTCAATGCGGTGCAAATGGCCGGGGCACAGCCAGGGGTGCACGCTCTCCAGCTCAAGCCCGTCTGCGTCTCCGACACCCTCAAGAAGGGCATCAAATTCGTCAAGTGGGACGATGTGAGTAGCTCCTCCCGCTTCACCTCGCAGTGCCCCACACGGGGCAGGGGCACAGCGGGGTTATGCAACGCGCAGGGCGCATCGATCGGGCAGGAGGGCTTCGGGACCGTGGCCGGCCCGGCCATGCCCGGAGCTGCGGTGGGGAGCGGCGGTGTCCAGCCCGCTCGGCGCCCGGTGTGGGGGGCAGGTGCGGGTGGCGGGGAGTTGAGCGGCGCCGGAGTTGGCTGCCGGCCGGTGGCGGTCGTTCTCCCCGCCCGGGCTGGAGTCCGGGCTGTCGTTAAGCCGCCGGCCGTCCGCCGCTCAAACTTTCTCTGAAGGTTCCCCGGGCTCACTTCGTTTGGCCGGGGCGAGTTGTGTTGAGCTGGCTCCTTTCGCGAGTGTCTTACTGTCCTGCCTCCCTTGTTTTATTGTGCGCGTTGCCATCTCTGTCGTCGTAGCATAGTTGTTTCAACCTGTTCCCTCTCTGTCTTGTTCTATCTCCCGTTTCCTCCTCCCAGCCTCTCTTCTTCCTTCTGGCGCCTGCCCTTCTCACCTTCTCTCTGTGTGATGGGGTTGTCAAGCTCTGGATGTATCCGCACAAGGCTTGCTATTTGGGTACCCCCACTCATTTTCTTTCCTCTAGAGAGGGTGTTCTTCTCTTGGCTTGTTAGGTCATGAGACTTAAATCGCATCTGCTGTCCCTTTACCACTTGCTGCTTCCCAACCCCTTATGCTTGTATTGCCTCACATAGGAGAGAAGTGTGGTTTTCACTTTACCTTTGGTAGCACAGCTGTTCAGCAGCTGGGATTGGTTTCTCCACTTCCTGGCTCTGCTCAGGACTGTGACAGAGAAAGGTAGCTTTTCTCTGTCTAGTGTTCCTTTCTTCAGAGGCCAGAAATAAGCCTGCTGTGCTGCTGACAAGGAAAACAGGACGAGTTCTCTGCTAGCCTTACTCTTACAACACAGCATTGGGTGTTAGTTTCTCAGTTGTGCCCCAAAAAGTCTGTCTGTGAACAGTGAGTGGAGACAGAGGGGCACAGAGACACTCGAGCTGTGCTAGAGGAGTGCTTGGGAAAGAAGGCAGTTTGAATGCCAGGAGAATTGTCGAGAATAACTTGTTTTGAGAACCTTAACACATCTCAAGTTTTGCTGTAAATCTGGCTGTGCTAAAGACATCCCCAGCAGCAACTGGAGGGACAGCAGTGAGAGGGAGAAGGAGCAGTTTACGTGTCTTAATAACTGCTCTTGTCTTGTTGTGTGTCACTGCTTTGCCATTGCTTTCAGCCTGTCCAGCAGCCAAATGTGTGAGCCTGACCTCTATAAACCTGTGGTAAACACTCTCAAGGAGAGAAAGAACACCAGAAAACCAAACAGCTTGTGGTGTGAAGTTATAGTTACAGTAATAAGCTAATATAGTTTTAATATGCTCAACACCTTGACCTTGTCCGCAGTAGTAAACACTGACTTCATGTTTGGTAGCTAAACTTGAATGACTTGCCTGGGAAAGTGTTTTCCTTCAGTTGCTATTTTCCTTAGTATAGGAAAAGGCAGGATAATCTCAGTCTTGGCATTCCACTTATTGTTTGATTTTTGGTAAGCTACCAAGAAATTTCAACAGGTATATGCAGAGATCAAGTTAACAATGATTTAAGTCCCCAGACTGCAAGTCTAAGCAATAGGCAATGGTTTAAGTTAATAGTTTAAGTGCTATTTCCCCAGCAGCATGTTGTATACGTAGGATTTGAGGGAAGTGTTCTCCATGCATGGTGGATGTTCAGTGCCTAACCTGTCTGATATAGGCTAATTGGAAAAAAGCTTTTCAGTTGTAAACCTAAAGGCTGCAGTAATAAAAGATGGCATATCTAGCATATACAGAATAAATTCTGGCAAAAAAAAAAAAAGCCTTTCAGGTTGGTGTTACTGGGCGATACACAGGTATCACCTGGAATGTGTGACTGAGATGAAGAAGAGACCTGTTGTGTTTAGTGAGTGCTTTCAGCAGCAGCCTTCTGAAAGCTGATGTGTGTTTAGCCACACTGTGTGATGAAGAATATCAGCATTAACTCACTGTTCACCGTGCATTGTCTGTTTATGTGTGCGTTTCCCAGCCCTGGCCCTATCTTGTTGCTTCTCAGCAGTGGAAGTCCCATGAAATCAAAGGTTTCTTGAAAAACAAATCTCCCTTGGCGCTCTGGCTGTAAGAAGGTCTTCAGACAAATTCATATTTGGTGACTTTGTGAAGTGCTTGCCATTGAGTAGCCAATAACTGCTTCAGAGTCTTTGTTTTCTATCAAATGAATCTGCTTGAAGGGGTTTTAAACCGATGATGATTATTAATGTGAACCTCTCTGGTCTCTCATGTAAACAGGCATGCACAAATTCTGTAGTGAAACAATAGGCTGTAATGAGTAATGGTAAATTACCAAATGTAACAGTAAAATAGTATTGACCATAATGAGTACTTTGGTTGGGCTGTGCTAACAGGGCTGTTCAGGAAAGTGAGGCTCATACTGATGTTTGTTACACACCATTTCCTATTTGCTGTTTCTAAGTGAGGATGGAGGTTCAGTTCTGCATTGCTGCTGCACTAGGGCAGCATTGGTTCCTGTCCAAGGCATACATACCCCATGGTACACTGCCCTGCTGCTTTGTTTTGCTGTTTAAAGATGGCTTCATTGACTTTGCTTTGCATTTCAGAAAGCCAAAGAGTGTTTCTTGTGAATTCCTGTGACTTGTACCAAGTTTCAGCCCAAAGCAAAATTCTTTCAGCTGAGTTGTAAACCACTGAAAAGTAGTGTTGGAGGTTTTTTAATGGGAATGCTGGAAGGATTTAAACCAGAGCATCAGAGGCGTGTAAGGAATTTCATGGTGTATCAAGTAACAGTTGTTGAAGACTATTTGCCAGCTTCTAGAAGGATGCTGCAGCATGGTGTGCAGAACAATCTGACAAAGACTGTAGGTGATGCAGGCTTTAAATCCAATCCACTCATGGACTTCCCATTGTGAGCCTTCTAGTAGCTCTGTGCCTTGTTAATAACTGTAAGGCTGCTTTATTTGGTGTGGTACTGATGCTGCTAGATGTTCCTTCTCTCTGAGGAGCAGCAGTGAAGTCTGCTATGTGTCACATGTGAACTTCATCCAGTGATGATGATCCAGTCTGAATGAGAAACACTTTGCCTGAGCTTTGCTAGGAGGAGAGGAAGAGGTTACATCAATCAGTCAGTATCACATAGAGGCAGATGAAATGCAAGCAGCTCAGGAGGCTTGAAATTCTATTTCATCTGCAGACCATCTTCAGTTTCTAAATTGTAAAAGCATTAGGATTAGTTAAAAATATCCAGCTTTGCACTTTTGTGCATGGGGTTGGATGTAATACCACTTACACCAGCCAATGCCTACTACAGGCCATACATAAATTGGGTTTTGGATCAGGATATAGAGCACCAAGTCAAACAGCCGATTGCTGTCCTATCACTGTCCTTTTCCTCACACTGGTTTTGGTCTATAACAGTATTACGGATCAGAAAATGAATTTTAGAATTAACTCTTGCTCTTGATACATGGATTGAATTCACAAGACACTGAACAGAAGTAGCTGATGTTTGTATAGGTGAAAGTCAGAAGTGACTGGTTGCTTACGTGGAGTTTTTGCATGCATGTGTGTGTCTGGTTTAAGATGCTAGTTGGCTGAGCACTTGCTGCTTCAAGTCATATTTCTTCATGCTGTCTTCAGTTGAGCCTTTATAACCATTTCAACCTTAGTACTGGGAGGAGATGCTGAGTCTCGTGAGTACTGGTCTGTTCTTCGAACAGATGCACTCTCTTATTCCTTGAGAGACGCTATAGCTGTGAGAGACAGGGAGAGCTTAAAGAACTGACTTGATCCACTGTGCTGCTGTGAAACCCAGGCTCTAACAGCTCTTCCTGATGAGAGTTTGAAAACAGTTTAATAAATAAATATAAAGGATGCTATTAGGTCCACGGGTGAAGCTCTCTTGTAGGGGGTTAAACTTAATGTAGCAGAAAGTGTTGCTATCTGAGGAGGTTAATGAAACCTGAGCATAAAGGGTGACTTCTCTGAGGACTGAGCTGACGTCTGAAGGGGCTGCAACCTTGGCTGCCTTTTTCCCTTTATTTTTCTCTGGCCTGCAGTGGGAACAAGATAGACATAACTGAGTGAGCAAATAGCTCAACTGCCAGAGCACAGCTGAACTCCTGTTTTCTAAGAGCAGCAGTTGGCACACTGCAGCAAGTTAATATGATGGTGTATATTCAAAAATAGATTTGTTTTCAGTTCTTGCTTAAAGGCTT
Organism: Psittacus erithacus; assembly: GCA_009867235.2. Taxonomy (NCBI): domain Eukaryota; kingdom Metazoa; phylum Chordata; class Aves; order Psittaciformes; family Psittacidae; genus Psittacus; species Psittacus erithacus. The sequence goes on along the minus strand of WYDI02029141.1, from coordinate 4,571 downwards.
TCTTATCTTCCCTAGTGATAATGTGTGCTTTGCATAAAGAATTTAACTGGTCTCTCTGTGCCTTAAACTGTTTACTTTTTACTTGCAAGTTAACTATATCAGTAAGGTAATAAAACTCTACCTCAATTGAGGGACAGTATTCCAATTTTATAGCTATATTTCTTTTTTTAAATATTTAGTTAGTGAAACAGCCCTCCTGATAAGTAGCATTATTTCGTGGCTACAGCACCTCACCAGGTATTGCAGCAAGCAGCAAACGTGATCCTCGGTCCTTTAAGTTCTATTTTAATGCCTTTCAATTAGAGCACTCCTTAGTCTTTATAGCTAAGCTCAGCTGGTGAGTGCTATGTAAAGTTTTGGGGCTTTATTTGTTCAGGATCTTTTAAAGAAGATTATCAAGAGTATGAGCTACATCCTGTTTAACCTTACAAGTAAATATAACATCAGAGTATCATTATTATGGATAAGCTAAGATCAAACTAAGAAAAAAACCTGAAAATCTTCAGAATTGATCTGAAGATGTTGATGCTCAGGTAACATAGGGGTTTTTTTTTCCTGCCTTTTTTTGTTTGTTTTTAAACCCTGCCCAAGCCTGTCACTGGAGCACATTACTGAGGCCATGACAAATGAAAGCGCATTGTTCTGTGTGCATAAAACTAAAACAATAAACTGAAGAGAGTTTATTTTTTCTGAATGCTTTCAGTCTGGAGGGAAAAAGTTAGTCCAAGATTCTGGAGTTTTGGTTGCTTTTTCTTTATTGCTAATCTTTATGTAGTAAACAAATACCAGTATTTTATCTAAGTGGTGGTTTTGGTCTTTTCCAACATAAGAGGGTAATCAGATTGAGTTTAAAATGTGTCAGCAGTTAACGTTTAGTGAAGGGGAAAGTCTGAACTTGGTTAACTCCACTGAAAAGCTCTTGCTAACTTTAGCTTGGGGGAAAACAGATTTGGATCCCCTGCAGAATGGTGAGCTGCCTGCCTCAAGGTCTGGTGAAGACTTCACATGTTGAAGTCCCAGATAACATCTGTGTTATTGTGGAGTCTGAGCCGTTGGAGCACTGGGAGATAGTGGGGAAACTGAAACCGGAAAACAACTCTGTAAGTGAGGAATTCTTTGTAAAAGGGAAGCTAACAGCGCATTTAACTTGTGCACTGTATGCTTGCTTCACTTTAATATTGGAATGCTCAAGACCTCATAACAAAAGCTGTAGTGAAATGCAGTTAACTAATCACTATGAAGTCTTTTACGTATTATAAACTAAATGGTTCATAAGCGCTTTTAAACTTATTTTCACAAGGACCCATCAGACAGAATGTGTTCCCAATTGTACTGTTGTAGGTCCAAAAAAAGAGACCAATGTACAAAGCTCCTAGTTTTTAATCTGTGATTAGATACCTTGGACCTAATTTTCAGGCTGCTTAGCACCATACAGTCAGATGTTCAGGATGCCTCCCCAGTGGCTTCAGATGAATTTGGGCTCAGCATCTCTAAAAATGAGAAAATGAAATGTGGAAATACAATTGCAGTATTCCCTCAAAATTAGAATACAGAACTTACGTCTATGAACAGACTGGTTCAAATCATTTGCTCAGCATCACGCAAGAATTCTTTGGCAGAGCTAAAATCTTCCTGGTTGGCATTTGGCTACTTTTGCTCTGATATTCCCACTTTATTCCTTCTTTCTTGCCTGCATACTTTGCAACAAATAAGGACTCATGCAGACAAATCAAGTGTTCATGTGATGAGGCTACAGCTAGCCCAAGAATATGGACATCCTGAGAAATGAGACAATGTAGTCTGCTTCTGAGAAGCAAGTCTGCTCAAGGTGGCTCTTTTCAATTTGAAGGAAGTTGGTCTTCAATTAGAAGAATGATGACTTGTGTCCCGTGGTGCCATCACCAGGGTTTCTCCAGGGTTTAACCGCTCTAATAGTGAAGAGTATTTTCATGCATGTCCTGTTGAACAAGTGATTTTTCATTTTATGGGTCCTGTAAGCTCAATTCAGTTTTGTTGGATTTGTCCTGCTTCCAACCTCCAGCACTCATTTCACCTTCTCCAACATTTCCCTCTTGCAGTCTGTTCCTTTACATGGCAGATTTGGCTCTTCTGCCCCCGGTAAAAGAAGACACCTTTATCCTTCTGGATAAATTCAGGAGTCCATTGCAAACCCCAGGGACAAGTACTGTTTCCCTCTCACCCACAGTTCAGCTGTCAGCCTAAAAAAATTCATAGTGCTAATTGTCTGACTAATCCTGCTTAGTTCCAGTCTGAGTAAACCCTGTGTATTATGGAATTCAACAGCTGATATATCTTCTGATTATATGTAAACTGCAGTTATCCCTTCTCCTTTGCTCCTTCTCCATTCCTCCAAGCTTATCATTCCCCTGGCTTGTGGGGTGGCAAGAAGACTCTTTGTAGGGACTCTCCCCACACCTTTGCCCACAGCCTTACACCTTTGCTCGACCAGAGCGCAAGCCTTCTTTGGCAGGGTACATGTAGGTTTTTATCCCCTCCTCAGTGAAGGCTTCTGGATGCACAGCCTGCTCATGGAGGTGCTCTGAGGATTAGGAAGCATGGCCAAACAGTCAGGGAAGAGCTAAGCCAAAGTTTCCACCCTTTTCACTGTTAGGTTTTGTATGACATTCTGTATTGGTCAGTAGTATTCAAATGGAGGTGGCCTTTTTTGCCAGCTGATGCTAGATGCAGTCTAGGGGGGACCCATGCTTAAAATCAGACCTTGAAATGGTTACCCAGCAAGCACTTAAATATGGGCTTGTCCATTGGTCTTCTGAGCCTTAAGGATTCCAAAGTTCTCTGTGGCACTTTGTGGGCATAAATTTTAAGCTTCTTTGTTTAAAAGTGAAAATAATGTTGCTAATGCAGGGTCTGAGGTTGCAGAGCCGATTGGGAGGTAACTTAATGGAATAAGTATAGAACAACCACATTACTCATTTGAGGCTATGAAATTCGAGGAAAGTAGAAAATTGGTCCTAAGTCAACAAATGAAAAGATAGGGGGATTTTAAAGGTGAAATTAAAAGCCCTTTAGAAAGTGATTCACTGATGTACAGACTGGTGTGACATGCAGCACGCTGGGACTGCCAGGTTAGGGGCAGTCTAAGCCTTTCTGTTCAAGGAACTTGCAATAGCAATGTGTGGTAAACCAAGCCACTGCTTGGCACAGCAACCATGGGTGGCATTTAAAGCCTGATAACCCACAGTCATTTGCACCATTGACTGAGACACTGCCTTAGATATTGAAGGCTCTTTCCCATCATCCTCCACTCTTTTGAGGCTGATTATAGTCATCATTTTACAACCCACGTCTACAGAAGTGTTAGTTTGATAGCCGTATGTCATCAGCACAGGCAAATCCAAACTGCTTTTGGGTTGAAGCAATGGATTTGGAATGATTAACCTACAAAATTGATTAATCCCAGACATAATCACTTCATGCCTCTGTTTGCCATCACTTTCTTCTCTTTTTCTCTCTTTTTCTTTTTCTGAAGTTGTGTATATCTCATCCAAAGGCAGTTGTCTTTTCCTCATTTTACATATTTACACACAGGTTGCACGGGGCATAATGATACAAGCTAAAAAAGGAGAGTTAGATCAGCACAGCAGCTTTTCTTTCCTATTTTTGAATGGCGGAGGTGTAAGAACACTTCCGTAGGAGCTTGTGGATATAGGCAGCCAGTCAGCATCTCTTCAGGGCCTGCCCTACTTTAAAACTAAATTTGCCTGTTGCACTCAGTGTCCAGCTCTCAGGTGTACAAGATGGTAGAAACTATGGGGAAACAGAGATAAAATAGGTGGTACAAATTCTGTATGTGTGCTCTCTTAGGGGAAGTGCTGCAACACTGTTTTCTTGTCATGAGGAAAAGAAGGGTCCAGTGGTACTTTGTGAATGACCTCCTGTCCCAGCTGGGACATTCCCATAGCACTACCTGGCATGGGTTCAGCTGTGCTTGTTCCCAGCCTCTGAAAGCTCATGTGGCACCCATTTGGGTGTCAGTGAACCTGTGGCAGAGTTAATCGACAGGCCCAATCTTCCAGCTGTAAAGAGAACTTTTATACTCATTTAAAGGTTCAGTCTTGTATTTCTGCTTAGTGTAGAGCTTTCTCTTCTATAAATGTTGCTCTTGTACTGAGATAAAAATACGCTACATTCTTGACTCCATTTTATTCATCCACTTGTTCCCCTGTGATAGGTGCTGGGCCTGACACTTGGCTTCTGGGGGCCTCGTAGAGACCGCACCTTGGCTCCTGTGTTCAGCTCTAGGGCCCCCAACACAACAGAGAAGTGGGCCTGCTCGAGTGGGTCCAGAGGAGGCCACAAGGATGCTGCGAGGGCTGGAACAGCTCTGCTGTGGAGCCAGGCTGAGAGAGCTGGGCTGGTTCAGCCTGGAGCACAGAAGGCTCCTCAAGGGGAGACCTTAGAGCAGCTCCCAGCGCCTAAAGGGGCCACAGGAAACCTGGAGGGGGGCTTTGCACAAGGGCCTGTAGGGACAGGACAAGGGGAATGGCTTTAACCTGCCAGAGGGGAGACTGAGATGAGCTCTTAGGCAG